>CAUYRT010070843.1:0-63473 GCA_963574885.1 Lepilemur ruficaudatus
AAAGAATCTCTTTTCAATAAATGGTGCTGGGAAAACTGGATAGCTACATGTAGAAAAATTAAACTGGATCACTATCTCTCACCTCTTACAAAAATTCACTCAAGATGATTAACAGACCTAAACTTAAGGCATGAAACCTTAAGAATCCTAGAGGAGGATGTAGGCAAGACCCTTTCAGACATTGGCCTAGGCAAAGAATTCCTGAAGAAGACCCCAAAAGCAATTAATGCAGCAATAAAAATAAACAAATGGGATCTGATCGAATTAAAAGGCTTCTGCACAGCCAAAGAAACTATCACTAGAGCAAATAGGTGCTCAAAGAGTGGGAGTGAACACTAGGGAATTAGGGGGTAGGGGGTAAACCCACGTCTGAGTGACGTGGGGGGGCACTGTGGAGGGGTGGGTTATGCTTGAAAAGTAGTTGGGGAGCAGAATTAGGGGTCTCAATAGGGGAAAGGAATTCCTCAAAAACTGATTTATGTGATTAACTTTACACCTCGGTAAATTCACTGAAAATAATTTAATTGTACACTTAAAATGGAGTGTTGCTTGTACATAGATACAGTTGGAGCACTATGTATGTACTCTGTGGACTACTTTGACAGAGTAGGTTTTTGAATGTAACAAGATAAGTCAACTTGAGTGGTAATATATTTTGGGAAATCAGCTCACTACAAATTGTGACTGTAAACATTGTACTATAAATGTTTTGTAGTTTTCCCCCAATAAAATAAAAAAAAAGTGGACTCAGGGCATGAATACACATTTTTCAAAATAAGACAAACAAATGGCCAAGAAGCATATGAAAAAATATTCAGTATCACTAGTCATCAGAGAAATGCAAATTAAAACCACAATGAGATATCGTCTTATAGCAATGAGATGCTATTATTAACAAGACAAAAAATAACAGATGTTGGTGAGGATGTGCAGAAAAGACAACTCTTATACACTGTTGGTGAAAATGGAAATTAGTGCAATCTCTATGGAAAACAGCATGGAGATTTCTCAAGGAACTAAAAATAGAACGACCATATAATCCAGCAATCCCACTACAGAGTATCTACCCAACGGAAAAGAAATCAATATAGAAAAAGCTACCTGCTGCACTTATATGTTTATTGCAGTACTAATCATAATAGCAAAGATATGGAATCAACCTAAGTGTCCATCAACAGAGAATTGGATAAAGAAAATGTGATATGTATATACAGTGGAATGCTATTCAACCATATAAAAGAATGAAATCATGACGTTTTCAGCAAGATGAATGAAACTGGAGGCCATTATCTTAAATGAAACAACTGAGACACAGAAAGACAAATACCACATGTTCTCATTTGTAAATAGGAGCTAAATAATGTGCTCTGCACATTCTTCATGGAAGCAGAATGGGAACGATGAACAAAGGAGACTTGGAGGGGAAGCAGGGTGGAGGGGAGTAGATGATGGGAGGCTGCTTGGTGAGTACAATGTGCATTGCTCCAATGGTGGATGCACTGAAGGCCCTGACTTCACCACAATGCAATACACCAGTGTAGCAAAATTGCACTTGTACCCCATGAATACATACAAATAAAAAGTAAATGGAAAAAAAAAAGATGTCAGAGAGTGGAGGAAGGAAGAAATAGTGAGGGTTTATTGTGCCATGCTGGAAGCCTGAGGATTTCTTATGAGGAAGCTGGCCACAAAGGGATAGGGTTTGGCCAGGTAAATCAAGTGTGGACATCTAGCAATGATACCCTGGGAGAGACAGCGCACAGGTTTCCAGGAACTGAGTCACCACTAGAAGACCCCCACCACCTACATCCGAAGTCTAGCAGAGTGGACTTCATCTTACCAGTATTCGCCATCTCATCTGCTGACTGCCTGGCAAGAGGGACAGTCATCTATGCCATAAAGCTTTGCTCTAGCCCTGTGTAGTAGCCGGCCTCCAAATTGGCCCCTATAATCCCCAGCTCCTGGTATTCACATCCTTATGTAATCCCACACAAACACACACACACGTTGTACCAGGGCTAGTCTATGTGATCACAGAATATAGAAAATGCAATAGTGTGTCATTTCCAAGATTAAGTTATAAAAGACTGGAGCTTCTGTTAGGCTCTCTCTCTCTCTCTTTCTCTTTCTCTCTCTGTCTCATATCACTTGCTCTGGGGGAAACAAGCTAACAAGCTGTCACATTACAAGAAAACTGGTGAAGTCGATGGGGAAGCCCATGTGGGTCTCCGGCCAGCAGCCAGTGAGGAGCAGGCCTTCTGTCATCAGCCACCTGAGGGGTCTTGGAAGCAGAGCTGCTCCCAGCCTCACTTTAGATGACTCCAGCCGCAGCCGGGAGCCTGGCTTCAACCTCATGAGAGACACAGAGCCAGAAACTCTCAGCTGATCAGCTCCCTGATCCCTGGTGCTTGCAAACCATGAGGTAAGAAACATTTGTTGTGTTAAGCTGCTAAGATTTGGGATAATTTGGTTTTGGGGTAATTTGGTTTTGGGGAAGTTGTTTTTGTTTTTGTTTAATTTCAGAGTACTATGGGGGCACAAATACTTCCATTACATAAATTGCCTTCTCACTGTCTGACAAGCGGGCCCATCTCCCAGACAACGCATCTGTTAGGTGTGTATTTACCCAACCCCACCTCTTCCCTCCTACCTGCCCTACAGCCTATGAATGTTACTTCCCAAATGTGCACTTTATCATTGATCAATTAGTACCAATTTAATGGTGAGTACATGTGGTGTTTGTTTTTCCATTTTTACGATACTTCACTTAGAAGAATGGGCTCCAGCTCTGTCCAGGATAATACAATAGGTAGTTCATCAGTTTTTATGGCTGAGTAGTACTCCATGCTGTACATATATCACCTTCATTAATCCACTCATGTATTGATGGGCACTTGGGTTGTTTCCGTGTCTTTCCAATTATGAATTGTGCTCCTATTAACGTTAGAGTGCAGATGTCTTTTTTATAGAATGCCTTTTTTTCCTTAGAGTAGATACCTAGTAGTGGGATTGCTGGATCAAATGGTAGAACTTTTAGTTCTTTGAGGTATCTCCATACTACTTTTCATAGAAGTTATACTAGTTTGCAGTCCCACCAGCAGTGTATGAGTGTTACTATTTCTCCACATCCACACCAACATTTGTTGTTTTGGGACTTTTTGATAAAGGCTGTTCTCACTGGAGTTAAGTGATATCTCATTGTGGTTTTGATTTGCATTTCCCTAATGATTAGAGATATTGTTCATTTTTTCATAGTTTGTTGGCCATTAGTCTATCTTCTTTTGAAGATAGACTGTTTCTGTTCACGTCCTTTGCCCACTTTTTAATGAGGTTGTTTGATTTTTCTTCTTGCTGCTTTTCCTGAATTCTATATAGATTCTAGTTATCAGCCCTTTATTGGATGTGTAACATGCAAATATTTTTCCCATTGTGTAGGTTGTCTATTTGCTCTAGTGATTGTTTCTTTGGCTGTGCAGAAGCTTTTAAATTTGATCAAGTTTATTTATTTTTATTGATGCTGTGATTGCTTTGGGGGTCTTCTTCACAAATTCTTTGCATAGGCCAATGTCTTTAAGAGTTTTTCCAACATTTTCTTCTAGAAATCTTATGGTTTCATGCCTTAGGTGTAAGTCTGTTATCCATTGTGAATTGATTTTTGTGAGAGGTGAGAATTCCTGAACAGACCAATATCACATACCAAAATTGAAGCAGTAATAAAAAAAAAACCTTCCTGAAAAAATAGTCCCTGACAAGTTTTATGAAGCCAACATCACCCTGATACCAAAACCAGGAAAGGACTCAACAAAAAAAGAAAACTACAGACCAATAAAACTTATGAATATAGAAGCAAAAATTCTTAATAAAATCGTGGCAAATCAAATTCAGCTGCTCATCAAAAAAGTAACCCAACATGACCTAATGGGCTTTATCCCAGAGATTACAGGGATGGTTCAACATAGGCAAATCTACAAATGTAATTCACCACATAAACAGTAGTACAAACAAAGACCATATGATCCTCTCAATAGATACAGAGAAAGCATTTGACAAGATTCAACAGCCTGATAAAAATGCTTAACAAAATAGGCATGGACGGGACTTATCTCAAAATGATAAGCCATAAATGACAAACCCACAGCCAACATGATACTGAAGGGGAAAAAATTGAAAGCGTTCCTGCGTAGAACTGGAACCAGACAAGGTTGCCCTCTATAATCACTTCTATTCAACTTAGTGCTGGAAGTCCAGCCAGAGCAATCACGTAAGAGAAGGAAATTAAGGGCATCCAGATGACGGCAGAAGAAGTCAAACTATCACTTTTTGCTGGTGATATGATCTTATATCTACAAAACCCCAAAGGTTCTGCCAAGAGACTACTGGAATTGATAAACAAATTCAGCAAAGTCTAAGATTGCAAAATCAATGTACACAAATCAGTAGCATTCATATACACCAACAACAATCAAACTGAGAACCAAATCAAAGGCTCAATACCCTTTACAATAGCAACAACAACAACATCAAAAAATACAATACATAGGAATATATTTAACCAAGGAGGTGAAAGACCTCTACGGGGAGAGTTATAAAACACTGAGGAAGGAAATAGCAGGGGATGCAAACAGATGGAAACCATACCATGCTCATGCATTGGCAGAATCAACATTGTTAAAATGTTTATACTACTCAAAGTGATATACAGGTTCAATGTAATCCCTATTAAAATACCAACATCATTTTTCACAGATCTAGAAAAAAGAATTCTACACTTTGTATGGAAACAGAGAAGACCCTGTATAGCTAAAACAACTTTAAGCAAAGAGAAAAAATTGGGAGGCATCAATCTACCAGACTTCAAGCTATACTACAAGGCTATAGTAACCAGAACAGCATAGTACTGGCACAAGACCAGAGACATAGACCAATGTAACAAGACTGAGAACCCAGATATAAAATCATCCTCATATTGCCATCTGATCTTCGACAAAGCAGACAAAAACATACACTGGGGAAAGAATCACTTCAATAAATGGTATAGCAACATGTAGAAGAGTAAAACAGGATCCACACTTCTCATCTGGGGTAATTTGTTATGCAGCAAGATAACTAACCCAACATACATTTTATCCCAGGTGGACAACCGTAATTTCTTCTAGAATATCAAAACTCTCAGGAAACAAAAGTTAGGTTGCCAGATGCTGAGTGGGGTCATGGCGAGTATCACCCCTCTACAAGCTCCTGAACACACAAGGCTGAAGGAACAGAACAAAGTTGAAAGATTGTACCTGCCTCTGTAGAGTCTCTAACCTCCATAATTTGTCTCAAACCATACTCACTCCCCACTGCTGTATAGACTGTAGCCAGAGCCTTTCCTCTCCCTGCTGCTGCTGCCAGCCCCCATTATCTCACTTCCTGCACATATATCTGCAGCCAGATCTCTGAACCACTATCCAGTCATAGCATTCCCTTCCTTACAATCTTTCAATAATCCCCACATATTCATAAAATAATATTTAATTACAATTGGAGTCCTACCCTTCCCTCATCCCCAAGGTAACCAACCTCTACATTCCTTTCCAGCCATTTGCCACATTTTTCCTGGATAAGAAGAGGGGGAAAGAAAGAGTAGATACAGTTTATTTGCTTTGTTTTCATTTTTGTTCAGCTGTAAGGCTAGCACTAAGGAGATGAGTAGCTTCCCCACTTCAGTGTCAGCCCACAGGGAAGAAGATGGCTCAAGCCTTGATTTCAACAGATATCAGTGTCCCTGTGTATTGGGTCTGAGGTGAAAGGAAGTGTTAATGGGCAGGGAGTGGACAACCACAGGTGTCTCCTGTCAGTAGAATCCTAGCTCCCGGGAACACGCAAGTTTCCATCAGGCCCTGAGCCAGGATCTGTGCTGGCAGCTGTCAGGCAGCATGTCAGAGCCAGTCAAGTGGGCCAGATCAGCCTGGCGCTCAGGCCAGATATCCAGCAAGCTCAGCAAGGTCCAAGTGCAGCAGCCCACAGGTGCTTGGATTCAGGCAAATGCAAGCACTATCATGTCCTGGGCAGCCAGATCAATGAAGAGCCACTGGCTATGCACCTGGCTGGGTGCGCTGGTGTGGGGATCCAGATAGACAGCTGAGCTGGCAGGAAGAAGATCCTCGGGCACCACTTTTCTCCTGGAGAAGCTGGACCTTGCCTAGCATTTCCCTGGAGGGGAGTCAGCTCCTGTTTGAACTAGTGGGCAGCCATTCTGCCATGAGTTTCTACAATCAAAGGGTTACAAACAGTTACACAAGTGAAGCCTTCAAGTTCACCAGCAAAGGAGGATACTCTTATCAGCAGATAGGGATCTACTCTGTCAGGGCTGAAGCTTGGAGCTGCAAAGATTGTAGGCTCGGCTTTCCTCCCCTCCTCCTTTCCCTCTTTCTCTCTTTCCCACTATTTCTTTGTTTGATGTGGTTGTTGTTTCCTCTCCCTTTTACTCACCCCTCTATCCACTCCCTCTCCATTTCCCACTTCCCGTCTTGCCTCTTCTAGATGCTCCCTCCAGTCCCCACCTGCCTTCCAATCCCGCCAACCTCTCTGTCTTTCCTCCACTGTAGGTCCCAGGGCTCTACCCCATGGTTTTCCAAACCAGTGAAGGACTAGAGGGAAGGTCTGAGTCTTGACTGGCAGGGGTGCCCCATGAGGTTCCTGCCAGGCTTTTGAATCTCATCTCCCTATGTGCACCTTCCCTTCTCTGAGGTGGCTTCTCCAAACAAGTCCACATCTCCTACACTCTCCTTGTAACCCATCCAGGATACTGCATGATGACCCATTCGCTAAAAGGCGTGAGTGATCTATCATTAGTCAAATCATGCATAGGTTAGCATGGGCCAGTGCTACCAAGACTTCAGTGCAGCAGATCCCAGCTTCCAAGGCTGCCTGTGCTGCATCTCCAAGCTGGGTAACTTTAGGCAACATACCCTCAGTTTCCTAATCTGTAGAATGGGTATTATAATATAATCAGGGTTATTGGAGGGCCCAGCTAGATAATGTAGTAATACACCCACCACAGTCCCTGGAACGCTCGAAATAGTCCAAAATGACCAGTTTCTTCATCCTTCCCCATATCTCTCCCTTTACTGTCCCTCTCTCCAAACAAATTGAAAACCCCATAAGGGCAAGTGTCTAAAATTCTAAGATCTTTCTAGCCCCAGCCCTATTATAAAGCCCCCATACTCTGTTGATGTCAAGAAGGTTGAGACCATGGTGACCATTAGAGCAGCAGGAATGGGTAGTCGTTATGAGGATATGGGGTCAGGGGAGTAGGGGTCTCCCAGATTCACTACTGGCAAAACAACTCAAAGTATATCTTTTGCAAAAAGATTTCCCACATGGCAGGCCAAGCCAAACCAGACACATTCACCTATGACCTCATTTCCTTGCTTGTATTAGGAACTCCACAAGTTTCAGAAAACTTACACTGCTGGCTGAGAAGGCCTCAATGCCCAAACATCCCCCTTGGGGCCAGTGTGCCTGCAGCGCATGACAGCCCTCAGAGGGATCCACGCCAGGGTGGCCTCTGCACCTATTCAGTCACCAGCTCACTCAGGCTTTGACCAGCATTGCAGAAAACATCCAATGGCTCAGAATTGTCTGCTCATTAAGATTACTTCTGTTTTTACTTTCTGGAAATTGAGAACTAGCCAAAGGAAGCTTAGCTGCACTGCTCACCCTTTCATTAGGCAAACCTTCAGGTGACAGCATTCAGTAAATGTCACTCATGACCAAAAGAGTGTACCTGAGTCAGATCCTGACAGCTGCAGGGTCCAAATGTTGCCTGCAACTCCACTCAGCTCAGTAGGCTAAAGATGCCTCTGTTTGGACCCCAAAGGCGGTACCTGTTCCCCTTTCTGGGAGAGATTACAAAATTCACCATCACACCAAGAGGTCTGGTCTCAGTTGTCTTTGTCAAAGTTCTCTGTGGCAAAGAAGAGGGTGCAAGGCTCTAAGTAAGGGGGGCGTGGTATGAAAAAAGAGAGAAAGAGACTGGGGCACTTCTCTTACAGAGGGAGGCAAGCCTTAGAGCAAAGCGCGCTGCTTTGGAGCATCTATTTTTCTAGTCAGAATCTGTAGAGATTTTAGAGCAATGAAGCTCTGAGGCCCTTACCCCGCAAGCCTCTTCTCCTCACAGAGAGATCTTTCCCTATTTCTCCGCCGAGACACAATCAGAAACCCTCTAATGCCAGCAGGCACTTGCACCAGCACACTATCATTCTGAGCCACCTGATTCTCACTGTTCCCTGAGCAACTAGGACTGAGAAGGTTACAAGCGACTTCTGGAAAGGGCATTGAATCAAAAGGGAAAATACCCCAATTCCCCCAACAAAATGATAAAATTCAGGTAACTTGGAAACCATCCTTTTAAATGTCTGACAGAACGCACTTGCTTAAGAAGCACCTGGTGGGAAAAGCCTGATTCTTTTCTCCTTGTCATTTAACTTCAGAAACTGCCTTTCTTCTTAGATTTTCTTTTTCTTTTTAAAGCAAAGGACAGAATCATTAAAAACCCTCAGGCTCTCCCAGGACCCTGTTAATTAATCTGATTTGGGGCATTTCCCTTGGTTAGCAATGGTGAGCCAGCGCCAAGCTCCTGAAATTGAAGCTCACGTCACTCACTTCTCATGCAAAGCCTCAAGCCTCCCTGGTGAAATCGGGGACTTAAATTGGCCTTGTTCTTTTACCCAGGCAATTAATAATGCGGTTGGCAAAAAAACACAGCTTGTTTGCTAGGCTCCAGAGACAGCTGCCAACATGCCTTAGCTAAGTCCAAACTGCTGGGTGAAGGTGCTTTTCTCCACGTTCTGCCAGGCAGGAGCTGAGGGGCCTTGCCAAAGATCCACTCTCTCTGGGAAGGAAATCCTGGCCGATTATTTGCTCAAGAAGACCAAAACCCCCTGGCATGTGCACAGCACTTTGCAGTTTACAAAATGTTTCTCAGCAGTTCTCAGTTAATATTTACTGCTCAATATCTCCCATTTGCATTTTCCAAGGGAAAAAAAACAGACAGTGGATATGCCCACACCTGACTTGTTCTCAGGTGGGATCTGACTTCATATAGGATTGCTCAACACAGATTATGAATTCCAATACTTCCGTTAGTTGCAGTGTTTCTTCTTGGTTCACCCATTCTCTTTTAACCTCCCAGAACAGCGATACTGTACTTCTTTCCACAGAAGACGCCCACACACAGACACACACAGGCACACAAATACGGCTATTCTCCAGAAACGGGTTTGAGGCACACCACGATTCCTACTCAAAGTCCTCTGAACCCTCTGTTGTTCAAAAGATACCGTTAAAATCTTTAGCCAGCTCCTCTGTGTTGATTCATGTAGATGTAGGCTATTTTTTTAATATAGACAGCATTCCATTGGACATATAATCCATAAGGTATTCAACCCTTCTCTTCCCGAAGAGTGGTGCATCTATTTTCAGTTTTTGGCTATTACAAACAGTGCCGAAATGAAGATTCTTGTCTTTGTCTCTTGCTTCTTCACACCAGAGTTTCCCTAGGCAAGAAGGGAAATTGCTAGGTCATAGGATATACATATTTTCAGCTTCCTTGGGAATTGACAAATTGTTCTCTGAATTTCTTGTACCATTTTTCACTCCCACCAGCAATATACAGTTCATCTTCTCCATGGGTTCATCAAATGTATTACCAGTCAATAGTTTTTAACAATTCTATAGGTAGGAAACAGTATCTTATGTTTCTTCTAATTTACATTTCCCTAATGACTAGAGAGGTTGAGAACCTTTTTTTTCTTATCTTCTTTGGCCATTTAGATTTCTTCCTCTGTGAATTGTTCATTCATGTAGTTTGCCTATTTTTCTTCTGTTGGGTAGTTTCTCTTTTTCTTAATTTATAGATTTACATATCTGCATACAGATCCTTTTATAATTTCACTTTTCTAAATATCATACATACATTTTTAATTTTATAGCATATTGTAATTTATGTTTAAAAAATATACCCTGACTCAACATCATAATAATACTCTCTCATATTTTCTGCTAAAAGTTTCACATTTTTCCTTTCACATCTCAGTATTAGCTTTTCTTGACTTTATTTTGGGAATATTTGAAATTAGTACATGATTTTTATCTTTTTCTCTATCTATATGGTTAGCCTATTGTCCTAGAAAGATTAATTGAATAGTCCATGTGTGTTCTACCATGGTTAATGCCACTTACCATGTGTCAAACTCAGATTAATGTGTAGTTCTGTTTCTAAATTCTCTATTCTATACCAATATTCTATTTGACTAACCCTGTGCAGATATCAAACTCTTGATTATTATAGATTCTTAATAATTGTCTGTACAAATTCCAACTTACTCTTCTGCAAAATCATCTTAGCCACTTTATTTTCCCTTAGAATCTTAGGATCAGCACATTGAGTTCCATAATACTTTGTTGAGATCTTGACTGGAATCTCATTGTTTACAAAATAATTTTGAGATAATAACCATCCTTACAATATTGTCTTTTCCTATAACAGATATTCTGTTAAGTTTTTCTATAGTATTTTGTTATCTTGTCTGTATATTTTATCTCTAATCCCATAGTTTTGTCTCCATACTAGTATTCTTTTTAAAAAAATTTCTTTTAGGCCAGGCGTGGTGGCTCACACCTGTAATCCTAGCACTCTGGGAGGCTGAGGCAGGAGGATGGCTTGAGTTCAAGAGTTTGAGACCAGCCTGAACAAGAGTGAGACCCCATCTGTACTTAAAATAGAAAAATTAGCTGGGCATCATGGCATGTGCCTATAGTCCCAACTACTTGGGAGGCTGAGACAGGAGGATTGCTTGAGCCCAGGAGTTTGAGGTTGCAGTGAGCTATGATGCCACCACTGCACTCTAGCTGGGTGACAGAGGGAGACCCCAAAAATAAAAAAATAAAAAATAAATTCTTTTAATTATTTGTTGCTATGCATGGCTATGCAATTGATTTTAAGTATTAATCTTATTCCCAGCAACTTTGCAAGCTCTCTTGTTTTGCCAAATAATTGTTTTTGCAAAATCTCTTAAATTTTCTGTGCAAATAAGTGTGTTTTCTATCAGTAAAGTTACCGAGTTCTTCATTTTTAAATTACATATCTTCTCTGTCTTTTTTATGTTAGAACTTTAGTAAATAGTTGAATATCATCAATTTTATGTGGTTCAAACTAATACTAGTATACTGCCTCAAACTTCTAATGCAATACTGAATAGACATAGTAATAGAGGGTTTTCTTAACATTGCTGACTTTTCAGGTAATATTTCTAGTATTTCACCATTAGGCATGCATGATAAACACTATAGGCATTTAATAGATACAATCTTAGAAGACATTTCCTTCCTTTTCTATTTTAAAAGATTTTTAGTTTTAGTTTTTCAATTAAAACTACCCCTACATTCCTGGAAAGCACATACAGAGCATTAATATGTTCACGGTATATATGTGTTTTTATATTCTCTCTCTCATTCTCTTTCATACACACACACACACACACACACACACACACACACACACACACACACATCCCTCCTTTCAGTTTGCTAATAGTTATTTAGGATTTTTGTCTCTCAGACCATAGTTAACTTACAACTTTTTTCTCATGCTGCCTTTGCCTAATTTTGGAATCAAGGTTATAATAACCTCATAAAATTAATTGAGATGTTTTCCTTCTTTTCTATTCTCTGAAAATATTTGCCTAAGGATCATCTGTTCCTCAAAGGTTTGGAAAAATATGCCTGTAAATAGTCCGTATCTATTTTTCATTACCATTTGGGGAAACTAAGTAAATTGCTAATAACTGATTCACCTCTTTTTATAGGACTGTTCTATTTCTATACAAATCATTTTTCCAAAACTTTTCAAATTAGAGAAGTAAAAGTCATTGGAAATCAAAAAGGGGGGAGTGGGGAAGAGGAAAGGGGTGAAAACCTGCCTAACAGGTACAATGAACACCATTCAAATGATGGGCACACCAATAGCCCTGACTTAAGCGTTATAAAAGCTATCCATCTTACAAAAACATTTGAAGCCCCTTAATATTTTGAAATAAAAAAAAACTTTCAAATTTGTCAGCATGTATTAACGTTATTCATGATTTTACTCACATAAAGGTTTAAAATCCCATCCCTGAACCAACCAATAGCAAAAATTAGAACCTCAACCCTAGGGCACATGGACCCATGGTGACAAATTAAGACAGGGGATGTTTGTCCTACCCAGGGCCCAGGCAGCAGCAGACAATTTTCTTTCTGTTTGCCCTTGTCTATGTCAGAAGGTGTATCTTTTCTGGGCCATTCTGTCATGCCCACCCACCACACCCCTTCTTCCTTCTTCCTTCACTGTTTTATGCGGGGGTCTCAGTCCAACCTGCTGCCTTGTGCGATGGCAGGGCTCACTGTCATTCTCCATGGAGGTGTTCAGTCTCACACCTGAGTTTGCAGAGCTCTGCACTCCTCTACCATTCACTAAGGCCACTGAAGGATTAGCTCCATTCTTACCAGTCTGGTTTCCAGAAACCTTTTAATATCTATCACATGCCAATTATTCTTTCGTGTAAGTTTAACTCTGCATTTACAAGAATGCTGAGCAATTTCATAAAGCACTTCTAGTTCTGTGACAGTGGCAGGGTCTTTGAGTTATGCGTGTGAGGCACCACAAGAAGACAAAGGCTAGATCAGCTCCCAGAACAGCAAAGTCCTGGGATGTGAGGAAATGGAGCCACCAAAGGTTAAAACCTACGACTATGCTGGGAAGCTGCACGGACAAAGGAACAGCTTAGCTAAGAGCTGATGGATGTGTAGGATTATTTATACAGAACTAGAAAGGAGGAAGCAAGCATGCTTGGTTGTAAACAGATCTTTAAAATGTGAATTAAAGGCAACCTCAAATGATAGCTATTTGAAGGAAAAACGGCTAAACAAAAAAAAAAATAACTGAAGAAAAACTAAAAAAAAACTGAAGAAAATAGAGTAGACACACATCAGGTGAATAAGAAATAACTACAGAATGAACAAAAAAACTTCACGGTCAAGAGCCCCCAGATGAAACGAGACTATTTATTCAGCTGTGTGCAAACACTGAGAACAGCACCTCAGAAAAACCATTCCCAGAATAACTGGCCCAAAACAGTGGTTGCTGCTTTGAGTCTGTGTCATTGGTGCTATGATAAGAGGATGGTGGTGAAGTGGCTGGATCTTAGCCAGCAACTGGCCACTCCAGTGTAAGTGAGGAACGAGACATCCTCAAACAGAAGCCCAATATCTGAGCAACCACGACTATACAGATGGCATAAAGCCCAAGGTGAAATGAGCCCCTCTCGGAAATGATAGAAATATTGGCTAAACTTTATCCCACTCTAAGTACAAGTTCAAGCTTACTCTCCACCTTGCAAAGTGGATCAGAGGCATTTTTATTCATGAAACGGATAAGACTTGAGGATAAAAACCTTAGTGTTCTTGTTGTAAATGGAGCTTTTACGGCACGCGTAATAGCTGTAAACGAAGTGATAAAAGGGTGGGGGTGGCCAGACCATGTTTTCTCATTCTTGCTAAGAGAGGACAAATTCAAACACACACCAAAGTGTTTTATTTTGTCTTCTCACTTTAGTCCAAAATGAAGGCAGGTGATAAAATAGTTTGTGAGCTAAAACATTTTGAAAGAAGAGTATTATTGGATGATCCTAGACAGATGAAAGGATCAGGGCCTGTTTATACAAAATAAACACTATTTTAAAACCAAGCCCTTTGAACATTTGCCTCCAGGATGAAAATCTTAATTATCTGACAAAAGGATCCCTAAGGATCTTTAATCACTAAGATCCCAGCAAGTTGAGCAAGTATCAAAAATCTCTCACCTTCCCTCCACTTTGCAGGTAGAGACATTAGTGAAGGCTACTGAGGAAAAGGGAGTTGTCTGCCTTGAACTCTAGACGCTCCAGCTTCCTCGGCAGTAGACTCCTCAGGAGAAAGCGTTGGAGTCCACTGCAACTAAATATTTCTCCTACATCAGAGTAAAGTTCCTAGATTCAAATATGGAATTTTCTTTTTGCCACGTTTTCTACTTTTTCCATCAATTTTTTCTGGGGATCTGAGTTAGCTCAAAATCAGCATCAGTCACTGAAAGGAATATTTCGTGTTTCGTGTTAGGGCTGCAATTCTTTGTCTCCTGTTTTCCCCCAGGAATGGGCATGATCAAGAGAGGAAAACTTACAAAGTTGTTGAAGTAAGGCATTGTAACTGGAAAACTATTCAGCCATAAAAAAAGAATGAAATCCTGTCATTCATGGCAACATGGATGGAACTGAAGGACATCATGTTAAGTGAAATTAGCCAAAACAGAGAGTTAAACACTGCATGTCTCACTCATATGATATGTGGAAGCTCAAAACAATTGATCTCATAGAAGTAAAAAGAACAGAGGATACTAGAGGCTGGGAAGGGTAAGGGAAGGGAAAGCTAGGGAGAGATTTGTTAAAGGTTACAAAATTACAGATAGATAGGAGGAATAAGTTCCAGTGTTCTACCGTCACTAGATGGCTATAGTTAACAATAACATATTTTATAGTTTCAAATACCTAGAAGGAGGATATGGAATGTTCTCAACACAAAGAAATGATAAATGTTTGAGATGATGGATATGCTGATTACCTTGATCTGAGCACTATACATTATATGTATCAATACATCACTACATACCCCATGAATATGTAGAATTATTATTTGTCAATTTAGAAAACAATTTAATTTTTTAAAAAACACTTGTTAAGTATGTGATGTAATACATATGTTAATTAGTTCAATTTAGCCATTCCACAATGCATACATATTTCAAGACATCATGTTGTACACCATAAACATGTACAATTTTTATTTGTCAATTTTAAAAAGACATTGTAAATAGTGTAAAGGAAAGAAGTTACAATAAAATACCTGGATTCTAGCATCCTACAATTTACTTGGGCAAGTGACTTAACCTCTCTAAGTCTTTTGCTATAAAATGGGGATAATAATACTGTCTTATTTGTCTGACAATGTGGTATCTGGTACCATATAAAATAAAAAATGTGAAGATATCAGTGGAAGGCTATGTGAACTTAAAAGCAAGGTGACCCTGAGAGTCTCTCTTGAAATCCCCTTAGTGACACATCAATTCACTTTGAACCCACGTTTGGAGAGCCATTGCTCTGCACAAGGCACAATGCTGGGCACCAGAGACAGACCTGACTCCACCATCAGCCCTCTGTTCAGAGAATGCCCAGCTTTGTGGCGGACCCTCATTACACAGGCGTATATCACACAGAGTAGAAAGAGCAAAGTGCCTTGCCAGAGAGAGCGTACTGTAGGAATCCAGAAGAATAAGAATCCCCTTCCAGCTCAGCATCTTACGGAACAACACCTATCATGCTCCAGCCCTGTGGGAAGTTAATAGCTGTTACCCTCAAACACCTGTGAAATAAATTTGGGGAATACTAGCTGAAAACAATGTTTAACAGATTTCTTTTCAAGAGGCCTTCTCAGAACTTTTAATATTCAAGCATGCATTATAATTCTCCCAAGAGAGAATAAGGTATTGCTTGTTTTTTGAAATGATTTACATATGAAACCCATCTTTATTGATGTTTGAGCGACACATCACTCAGGAATCAGTGCTACAGAAAACACTGTTCCAGAAGCCGTTTGTGCAACCTGTTACTTTTACCTGGATATGAAAGTGGGGATGAGAAGTGCTGTGCTGGAGAATGAGGACTGCGAAAGATATTATGAGACAATAACTGGAGCTGGAAGGACAGGGACGGCTTTGCTCGGAATGCAGCGTGAAGGGAAGGCAGCAGTGCAGACAGAACCACGCATCAGGGATGCGTGGGAAGAAATCCCAGTTTAGCTGGAGTGCACAGTGAAAGGGTAAGCCAAAGGAAATTGCGTCTCCAAATCAAGGTAGAACGGGCCCAGATCATGACAAGGCCACAGTGGTAAGCAAAGGTACTCCTGATGGGTTTATAACTCTACCATGAGCAGTCAAGGGTATGGATCATGATCTTGTCGAGGAATTCCTTCAGCCATCTTTACAAAGGCCTAAGAAAGTAGAAACTCTTCCTCCCGTGGGTCTGCTTGCCTGGAGGCTCACTCTCTTTACCCTAGAACCAAAGGAACCCCCCCAAGAAATACAGCAAACAACATTAAACACACTGTGGATTACCCAAATGTTCTCGTTAACCTTTTCAGGCCCTAAATTGTTAAATGAGCAATGTCACAAGTAATCTCTCACAGAACCAACCTCAAATACCAATACCGAACAGAAGTTTCTCCACAGTCTGAGGAAATTGATGAAAAATGATCATCAGATACATGAAAATCATCAGTGTTTCAAAAAGAAGAAATCCACACCTTTTCCAATCCCCTCAAGCCCCCTATCTCTCTTGTCCTCTCGCCATCAGCCAAGGGGCTTGCTCCTAATTTATGGTGAAAACAGAAGCCCCCGAAGAGAAACTCCACATGTGTTCACCTTCAGACCTACTGGGTTGTTCACATCTGCTAAAATACACTGAAAAACCTCCCATTCTTTAAAAAAAAAAATCTCTCATACAAATCCATACTCCCCTCCAAATAGCAGCCCCATCTTTCTTCTTCTCTTTAAAGTGAAGCCCCTCTGAAGAGTTACATATTCTCACTACTTTCGAGGTTTTCTCCTCCAGTTCTTCTTCAGTTTACATCAGTAAGTTCTCTTTTCACATAACCCTAGGGAAGCATCTCTCAAGGTTACTCAACTAAGGTCAATTCTCTGTCCTTTTGCTACCCGCCTTCCCCGCGAATTCTGACACTGTGGCCCTCAGGATATTTTTCTCTGTCGCTTCTCCTTTTTTGTCACTGGCCAGTCCTCAGTTTCTTCTTCTGGTCCCTCCTCATATTCTTGATCTGTCTTCCTATCTTCTGTATCCTTTTGATTTTTTTTTCCAGTTGCTCTAACAGTTGCTGAGAAGGGAGCCTTTAAAATTTCCAACCACAATTGTTGATTTGTCTATTTTTCCTCCTATGTCAGAATTTGCTTCATGTATTTAGAAGTTCTATGATTGGATAGAATGCATTTATGATTGTTATATCTTCTGACTAATTAGCCCTTTCACAATTATGAAATATCCATCTTTATCTCTGGTGATACCCCTTGTCTGGAATTCTATTTTTATGATGTTAATATAGTCACTCCAGCTTTCTTATGATTATCCTTTGCATAATATATTTTATTCCATTCTTTTACTTTGTATTTACTCACCTCAGGAGGTAAGATCCTGTCATGTGCTGCGGTGGGAAGACGCTAGGGCTTGGGATCCCAAGTAAGTTACAAATAGCTCAAGCTCTATGCTCGACAATGCCCTCAATATGGGGCATCTCTTAGCTTATCCAAAATGCTGTTTTCTCTCCTATAAAATGATAGCAAGGAGTAATAACCACCTGAGAGGATCTTTGTGAGGACCAGAGATGATGCAGTTGAAAACATTTTCTACTCTATAAATTGCCTCACCTAAGGATTCACTTCTAATCCTGCCAGTCGCCTTAACAAATACTGCAGGGCTTAGCACATAGTAGGTATGCAATAAGTACTAAATTGCCTCCTTCTAGCTTTGGAAGGCCTAAATAATGCCAAAATCTAACAAATAAAGTCATGTGAAATCAAGTTTTTGATGTTTGTCATTGGTTCACTGTCACCTCCCTCCTGTCACCAGCTCTCACTCTCAGAGGGGTTCCTTTTATATGTGAAGTCACGTGACCTGTAAAGAGATGGAGCAGTGTGTGCACAGTTTTTTTTAAGTATGAAATCTAATAGAGTAATATTTTCTATCAAATGTGGGAGAAATAAAACATCTATGTGCCACAAATTATCAGGTCTGCCTCAACCCATTCCCTTATACGAATCCATGAATTACTTTCCATTCTTGATTCTACGGAGCCACAGAAGTCTCCAAATTGATATCCTGCTATTGCTTTCAATAGTGACAGAAGATGGAAAAGCCATTTCTTTAATGAAAATTTGGTAGGAAATACTTTCTTTGAGCCTCCTCCTCCCCCATCGAGTAGTTTCTGGCATTCAAATAGAAAGGGGACTCACTCCTATAATTTGTCCAAACCAAAATATATCTTGAGATGACAGATAGTGCACAATTTGCTTTTCAGAAATAGAGTCCTTGCTCACAAGTTCTGAAGGAGGAATAACTGAATTGACTTGTGACAAATCAAAAGGAAAAGAAACTTTCCAACTCCCAGCAGCACAGAAAAAATATTTACATGATTATAAAATCTGAACCCTATCACAGGTCATAGTTGAGGATCATTTCAAAGGCAATTTACAACTTATTTTGATTTCATTGTCTTTTCTAAGTATTTAGATATAGAGTTTGATTCTAGGCCTGGATGTGTTCATAGAAATGTTGGAAAATGAATGATACCAGTTCTGCATCTTTTAACTCAGCATCACCTTTTCTTTCCAGTTAATTTTTTTTTAATTTTGAAATAATTGTAGATTCACACACACTTTGGAAGAAATAATAACGAGAGATTCCCCTCTTTATTCAGTTTCCTTCCATAGTAATATCTTTTTTTTTTTTTTTTTTTTGAGACAGAGTCTCACTCTATTTGTTGCCCGGGCTAGAGTGCTGTGGCGTCAGCCTAGCTCACAGCAACCACAAACTCCTGGGCTCAAGTGATCCTCCTGCCTCAGCCTCCCGAGTAGCTGGGACTATAGGCACGCACCACCATGCCCGGCTAATTTTTTCTATATATTTTTAGTTGGCCAATTAATTTGTTTCTATTTTTAATGGATACGGGGTCTTGCTCTTGCTCAGGCTGGTCTCGAACTACTGACCTCGAGCGATCCTCCCGCCTCGGCCTCCCAGAGTGCTGGGATGACAGGCGTGAGCCACCTCGTCCGGCCCATGGTAATATCTAGCAAAACTACAGTACAATATCACAACTGGGATATTCACATTGACGTAATCTACCAATCTTATTTGTATTTCCCCAGTCTTCATTGTGTATGTGTGTGCGTGTGTGTGTTCAGTCCTGTGACATTTTATCACAAGTGTAGGCTCATGTATCCACCAGTATAGTGAAGAAGCTGAACAGTTCTCCCCTGTGTTGCCACTTTATACGCCCATCTCTCTTGCCCCCGTAACCGTTAGGAATTAGCTTCTTTTCCCTCGAATAATTCCCTTGAGATTCATCCAAGTTGTTATGTGTATCAATAATTTGTTCCTTTTTGTTTTTAAGAAGTATTCTGTCGTACAGATGTACCACAGTTTGTTTAACACATTGACTGCCACACTAGAAAAAAAAAGATTTTTCCTGGGGCCACAGTGTTTTATTAAAACAAAACAATCCTTTCTAATTTGTTATTTTTTATCATTTTCTGTGCTTAAGTTATATGCAATGCAATCCTCATTTTTAGAACTAAATTGTCAGTATTAATTGTAACAATAAGAACATCAACAGGTAAGATTTGCACGAACCAACTGCAGGGTTTTGCTTCACTCAGCCCAATGCTCAAAACAAGCCTGAGTTAAATACAACTCGCATGGCCGTCAATGTGTTAAACGTTCACCCATAGAAAAATACTTTGATTGTTGCCCACTTCAGGATATGAAAAATAAAGTTGTTATGAATATTCACATACAAACTTTTCTGTGAAGACAAATTTTCATTTCTCTGGGATAAATGCCCAAAAATGCAATTATTGGATCATATGATAATTGCATGTCGAGTTTTATAAAAAACAGCAGAAATTTATCAGAGTGGATATAACATTTTATCTTCCCACCAGCAACATATGAGTGATCCAGTTTCTCTGCATCTTCATCAGCATTTGTTGTCAGCACTATTTTTTAATTTTAGGCATTCTATAGGTGTGCATCATAGTGTCCATTTAAATTTCCTTACTGGCTAATGATGTTGAATGTCCTTTCATGTGTTTATGCTTATTTTTATTCCTGTTTTATTTTCTTGCATCCTTGTGGACTGTTTGAACATTTTTTAGAAGTTACTCTTGACTCATTTATGGTGTTTTTATGAATATTGGTGTGTACATAGTTTTGTTGTGATTGTTCCGTGTGTTACACTATGCACCTTTGACTTATCACAGTCTACTGGTATCAGTGTTTTGTCACTTGGATCGAAGTATGGAAACCTTGCCCCCATTTTGGTCGCTTCACCTACCCCCACCTTTAAATATCATTGTCTTGGGCATTAGATCATAATTTTGGTTTCAATCATTGCAAATGACTTGTAAAACTTGTGAGGGTAGTTTATTTTATTTACCCATATATAGTATCTGTTCTATCCATCGTTTCTTCTTCCTTCCTAATGCTCCAAAATTCCTTCTTTTATCAATTCCATTCAGTTTTAAGAAATTCCTCTAGCTATTCTTAAGGATAGTTTTGCAATCGACCCTAATTGGGTCACCTTCTGTTGTTCAGTTGGAGGTTGCAAGACACCTGGCCTGGGTCTCTGTCTGCCATTGGGTGGAAAGTGCTGAGATGCCTGCTACTGGGTTGTTCCTCCTGTCTCAGGGTCCCTAACCAGCACAACATCCCCTGTTAGGAGCTCTCTTTTGGTTACTTCTTGCATCATTTCCAGAGCTTATAGTTGTACTTAGCAGACAGGAGCAGAGAGAAATATTTTCTGCCATTTTTATGCCCTCAGCATCATTTTGAACCAAATCTCAAATTGGCAGTACATGGGACAAAGATGAGTTGCAGAGAATTTCGTTCATCTCACACTTTGTGTGTGTGTGTGTGTGTGTATTTATTTGTTAATGCACAACAAACATCTGAAATCAGAGGGATGCTCATAAAAGTTTGCATTTCTGGATTCTCTGAGAAAATCACATCTGGCCACCTGGGCCTGAACTGGGCAACAACCAGCAGAAGGTGGGTAGAAGCATTCCTCTTCTGACATGGCACTTGCACCGCTCTCCTTCTCTTTAGGTCCAGCCTCTTGGGCCATTTAAATCACCAGTTTGGTTCCTTGAGTTAACAAACCCCAACTTAGCCCACTAATGAACAATCACAAGCCTTTATAACTGCATTTTACAAACACATGCCCATAAATTCTTTTATTTAATCCTCACCATAAAATAACTGGCACTATTTAATCTCAATTCTAAATAACAGGTTCTATTATGACCATTTTATAGCTAAGGAGACTGGGTTTCAGAATGAGGATATAACTTACCAAGGTCATGGTGCTAGTTAGCGGCAGAGTTGGGATTCAACCCTCATCTTCTGACACCAAATCCTGTGCTCTTACTCTCCCTCTACAGCAGAACACCATGGAGATGTTCCATAAATAATGCCACGATCACAAGGCTGCACTGCTTTGACATATGAATGCCCTTTTTGAAAAGAGACTCGTGGGCCCCCCTGGCTGTCACTCGTTTCCGCCTGTGCTATGTACTTACTTTGTCAGGCCAATCAAACACACAAACAAAACAGAAACTCCAGTCACACTGAGGTAAACCTGAATATGGCCTTTCCAATCCAGGGATACCTATCCAGGGTGAGGCAGACTGCTTTGCTGCACTGAGGTTGGTGGGATGGGTCTGAATAAACCACAGCACACATTCTCCCACCCCTACAACATGTCAAATCTAGTCTAAAAGACCAGACCAGCACACTTCCAAACAATCAGAAAAAAATATATATTACCCTATATGGTAAAAGTCTCAGTTGTATGGATTTGCGTGGAGAAGAGCTACTGGAGCTCAGGGAAAGCTGAGACACGTGAGACTTAATGATTTATTCCATAGTCTCTATTTCCTATAAAAGAATGACCTTTGATAAAACTACCGGGAGAAGAGAAGGAACCACAAGCCTCTCAGAAATGCCATGAACAATGCTTCCTTTTGTATGATCTTTCTGGTGTCATTGCTACAAACCCAGCCAAACAACTGCTTTTCCTGAGGGATAGATAAAAAATAACCCCATCCCTGCAACCATGCAGCCAGGACAAACTAACAAGTGAACAGAGAGGCTCAGACATTAAAGAGATAGTGTTCCGCCTGAGTAGGGAGGCAGCCTGCTAGAGCTGAACAAGAGGAAAGAAAGCAGGTGAAGCCTTAGAAGCAGTGACTGCAAATGCAAATGCAAAGCCCAGAGGCGTAGTGGTTTTAAATCATGGCCACAAATTCTGGGATACACCTTGCCTTGTTCATTTCCCTTGAAGTTGGCAGGCCTGTGACCACTTCAACCAATAGAGCATGGCAGTAGGACTGCCGCGTAACTTCCAAGGCTAGGTCACGGTGGCCACACTTATTACCAGAACCCTGAGCAGCCATGCTGGATGGGCCTCACACGCACACTCTGGGTGGGAGTTCCAGCTGAGCCCAGCCTTCCAGCCATTCAAACTACCTCTCTGCTATTCAATCTTCCCGGCTGAGACCTTAGATACCATGCAGTAGAGAAAACCCTCTCAGGCTGCATCCTCTCTAAATTCCCAACCAACAGAATCCAAGAGCATATTGTCACATTCATTTGGGGGTCTTGGGTGGTCCTAGTTAACCAGCTCCCCGGGACAACTTTTCCCCTTGGATCTGATGAGTCTTAGGCACTGTCTGATGTGCAGGTAATGTGTCCTGGCAGTGCTGTCACTATGTGGACAGCAGGAGCAGGCCAGGGCCCTGGGCCATTTACAGTCAGGGATTAGATGACCCTCAGGCCAGGAGAGTCTCCACCCAGAGACCATTCTCAGATTTGGGGGATTCTTCCCCTCTTTTGATATCTGTGTCCAGTCCAAGTCAGTTACCAGGTGTTTCTTTCATAAGGGGAGGCTAAGCTGTTCTTGTAAGAAGAAGCTATGCTTTAAAGTTCATGACAGTTGCCTCTGTGCTATGGCGGTCTTATCTCCCAGAAATCCCTGGGCCAGGGTTGGCAATCCCAGGCCAGGTTGCATCACACTACGTGACACACAGGGTAGGTCCTGGGAGATGTTCATGTGCGCCTTATGGCTCTCATTAGCCTTATAGCCATGACATGTCTCTTACAGTAGAATATACATATGTAAATGTTTGTCATTTTCAGTCACTGAGTTGTGAGGTGGTTAGTTATGCATCAATAATCAGAACAGAGGGTAAAATAAAAGACAAAATAGAAGAGAGGCCAGGCGTGGTGGCTCATGCCTGTAATCCCAGCACTTTGGGAGGCGGAGGTGGAAGGATCACTTGAGGCCAGGAATTTGAGACCAGCCTGGGCAAGATAGCAAGACTCTATCTCTATAAAAGTTAAGAAAAGTTAGCCAGGTGTGGTGGCACATGCCTATAGACCCAGCTACTCAGGAGGCTGAAGTAAGTGCATCACTTGAGCCCCAGGAGTTTGAGGTTGCAGTGAGTTATGATCACACCGCTGCGCTCCAGACACCAGCCTGGACAGCAAAGCAAGACCTTGTCTCAAAAAAATAAATAAAACAAATAATAGAAAAGAAAGAGGCACATGTAATACAGAAATGATGCAGGATGTAGAGTTATGCATGACCCCAGAATGCAGCTGAAATGTGAAAAGGAAAGCTAATGGTAAGAAACAACATTAGCTTCTGAGGACTGATTGTGTGTTCTGCAAACCTAATTCTGGGTGCCAGCAGCACACTTGAACTGCAGTGATCACATTAATCATGACAGTACGAAATTATTTTCCAGGGAAATGCCAATGGCCTTTTATATGTTTTTCTTCTATATAAAATAGACAGCTTTCTCTTTGGCCAGATTCAACCTACCCAGCAGCATCAGCCTCACAAAGTCTCCTGGTAAATGCTCTCCATGACAGCTGCTCATCAGGGAGCTGAGATTCACCAGCTTTGGGGTCCCTTGGTTCTAGTCAGCCCCATATCCCAGAACTGCTCTATACCTGAGGACTCAGTCTTTCTGATAATGTGCCCAGCACTGCAGCTGGGGACAGCTGCCCTCATGCCTTGGCCCTCAACGTCCCACTGAGAAATTGGCACCCCTGCCCAGGTAACCTGCCTAAGCTGGACGCTGCCTCACTTCAACTCCTGGCTGGCATCTTGCACACACCAGACATCCCACCTAACCCAGACGCTCCCCCAGAACTGTGCTAGAGTCCTCCCACCCCTCTGAATGTCTCTAGGGTGGACAACTGGCTGCCCCATGTTGGGAATTGCCCTGAAACTTAGTTCTCCAAGCCCCAGTACCAGCTTACTCTAGCTCCACAGTGGCCCAGCCTGCCTTGCAGCAAAGCCTCCTAAGTTGTGACAACTTTTGCAGAAAGTACATTCCAACAACAGACCAAATCTTGCGCACGTGGACCCATTGTGAAACCTCGTTTCTTTTAAGCACTTCCTCTCGTGAATCCCCAAACACCACTGAGGGAGGTCAAAGACGTATGCCAGCTCAGTGCTTCCTTGATTTACTTGTGGTAGGCTGCAAAGCAAGCCCTCCTCTGTGGGGCTGTTTGTCTAAGTGGGGCACTTAAGTTCAGATTGCCGGTTAATACCTGTGGAGCCGAGTCCCAGCTTACTCAGCTCTGGGACTAGCGGAAAGACTTAATGGACCTCAAAGTCTCACAGGTTGGCAGTTTAAGCAGAAATTTCCAAATCTGCCAAAGGAATAGCTTTCCTGCTTCAGTTGCTAGAAGGAGGAACAGAGCGGAGAAGGTGACAGCCTATTAACCCTCTGCCAAGAAAACTGGGTTGCAAGGTTAAGGAGCAGGATCTCATGTGCCATGAGCATCAGCAGATACTTCCTGTCAGCCAATGATAAGCATCAGAAAAACACCAACAATGGACTAGTTCTTTCCCCCAGGGAGGGGGGGGCAGGTCTGAAGGGGTGGGAGGAGAAGTTGTAAGCCTTGATTGGGCCCCATTGTGGAGCTGTCTGGGAAGATTGCACATCTGGTCTAAGTGTTGTATTCGGCAAAGCACATGATGGACAGTGCTTTTGTACCAAGGACACGCCAGTCAGCACAGAGCCTTAGATGGCTGAGAAAATTAAAGCCTTTTCAGCCACTTTCATAACACTCCTGATTTCTGTATTAAATTTGAGGATGGATGGACACTGTGTTGCGTAATTGCCAGCCCCGAATGTCACCATAGGCTACAGTCACTAGGGAAAAGCCAGCTTCCCCGATATGTAGGCAGCCCTAGGCACTAGTGACTGCATGGGACCTCAGGAGAGGAACGCTGGGCTCTGGTCCTGTTAACTTCCAGCCCCAACCTCACCTTGTATTGAAGGGTAGGAGCCACAGGTTTCTGACCCCAAGTCACAGGACCGAGCTGTCAGGGGAGCCACCTGGTGTGACAGCAGAACTCTCCCCAGGTAGCAAGTGCCAAGCACCAGGCAGGGGGAAGGGAGAAAAGCAATTGTGTTTTGATGTGTAGGAAACAACCAGGGTGGCCCTGAATCCCACATGGTCAGATCTACAGGATGTGAATAATTCACGTTCTGATCAGGCTGATGCTCTTTTGTGGGAAACTGGAGGCGTTCTCAGCAGTGAGTAGGCTGGGCTGGGTGTCATAGCAGTGGCCTGTCACCAGCAGCACAAGCAGAGCATAGAGATCAGAACATCCCGCGTGCTCTTGGTGAGGCATGACACCGGGCAGCTTACACGCATTAGGTAACTCAGTTTCTTGGAATCCTCACAGCAGCCCAACTGGAGACAAAGACACTGAGGTTCTGAGAAATACAGTGATGTGCTCAAGATCACACAGCCACTTACAGAGAAGAAATTCAAACCCACGTCTCCAAGATCCCCCAGCAGTGCTTGGTTCACATAAGGAAGCAAACTCTGTTATGGTGTGGGGGGGGGCGGGGAGGGGTACCAGAAATAAGCAGATACAATTCCATGTGAAACCTGCTGAGATAGGAGAGGCGGATTATCCCTCCAGAGCCCAGAGGGGCATCTGCGTCAGGCTCCAGGGCCCAGGGAAGGCTTTGCACTCAAGCAGCGTGTCAGTGGAGGCCTGTAGCATGAGAAGATGCCAGTCACCCATATGAGGGGGGAGGTGTGTGATCAGTGGAATGAGCACGAGCAGCAGTCGCAGCGAGGAAGACCGAGCTGTTCAGCAGGGCTGGAGAATGGAGTCTGAGAGGGAGGAGGCGCAGAATAAGCCTGGCAACGACATAGAGGATCCTGCGGTCTCCTTCAGGCATTTGGACGTCATCCAAAGGGAAAATGGACAGGCTCTGAAGAATCTGAAGGACGGAGACACGGTCAGATTGGTGTTGGAGTAACTTCACTCTCGAGCTGACACGGGGAAGGTCAAAGATGAAGTGTGGGGCTGAATGCAAGCCGAGCGGGACTCGGCCCGCAGCAGTGCAGGCAGACGGCACAGAGGGAAGGAAGACGCTGCGAGCAGTGGGGACCCCTCCATGCCCCCGCCCCGCCCCCCGGCCTGCAGAAACAGCAACAATGACACGGTGATGGAGTGGAGCTGGGGCTTTGGCCACGTGTTCCCGGGGACCACACACTTCTGCAGTGGCACATTCAGTGCAGCCAAAAGCCCTACCTGTGCATGTGCCTCAGGGAACCAGGGTGCTGTCCTCCCCGGGTGCCTGCCAGGCAGCAGCGCTTCCCCTGGGGGATGTGGCCACATTCTGAGCAGCAGTAGGGCCTCAGCATCTCATCTCCGGAAACCGCCTGAGCCTCCCTGTGGAGCTCGCTGCCAGGCCCACGTGCAGTGGCGGATGAGCATGCTCCTGCGGGTGAGGAAAGGGATAAGGTGGTGTAGGGCAGGAAGGTGGCCTCTGCTTTGGGAAGAGGTGCTAGTTAAAGCAGGCAAAGCTGCCAAGAAAGGGGACTGGCAGAGAGCTGTGGACTCTGTAACAGCGTTTCACATCTCCCCTGGGGTCGCACCCTTAGACTCAGGCATGGCTCAGAGAAGCTCCAAACGGGCCAACGAGGCACAGGTTTTGGGTAGACCTTGGTGGTATCTCTAAGCGGGTGGCACAGGCAGTAAGCCAAGGGCTGACACAGGGGCTTCACCAGGCTGGTCTGCTTCTTGGAGAGGCACTTGCAATCCAGGTGGGTTAGTCCAGCTCAGGGATTTAGGGATGGAGTCGGGCTTTTTTGAATCTCAAGGCCCCCAACATTTCCTTGACTTCTGCTGCCTTTGATTCCACTTTCTGTCTCTTTCCCCTAGAGGGAGACATCCCTAATGTTCTTTTTCTTCTCAGCTGTTTTCAAAGGAGTACTTCTGCCCTCCCTGAAGGCCTGTTGCCGGGGCAGTTCCAGTAACAAATGTTTCCCCTGGTTGGGTGGTTTCTAGGGGAAGCTGTGGACCCCTGCGTTGATCCCATCCCTTCCTCTGGCTCACCGAGATAGTAACATCTCATTCACAAATGAAATGATGACGATTCAAGTATGAAATGTTTTCACTTGTAGCAAATTCCTCACTTTCTATATAAACTATAATTGAATTTTTATTTCATCTTTCTTCCAGTGATCATATCTGAAAATTATTTTTATTCCATTTATGATGGCTTTTTTTTTTTTCATTTTATCGTATCCCAGTCAGAAAATGTGACTGATGCCATTTATACTCTTTGGAACATACTGAGATTTTCTTTGCAGCACACAATATCGTCAGCTTTTGAATCCCTGATTTGATTTATCTCTTAGTCAGCTGAAATACGTCTTAGCTCAGTTTCCGGGAAGCATAAAAAACTGGCATACTTTCTAAGCCATCGCGTTTCTGAAAGTGTCTTTTTTATGGCTTCACACAGCAACGACAATTTAGCTGAACACAGAATTCTAGGGTCACAACCTTCTTCATTTAAGCCTCTGGGGATGGCAGTTCTGTGTTGGAGTGAAATCTAAGGCGAAGGGATGTTGCTGCCTTTGTAGGTAGCCTGTCCTTTTGTTGAGATGCATGCAGGATTTTTTTTTTAACTCCCCTAAATCACGTCATAATCTCTTCTTCATCCTCAACCACACCGGCGCCTGTGGGAGCATCAGAACAGCTCAGAGGAAGTGAGACACCACGTGGAGAGACGCGGGAGGTGCCGGAGCTCCGGCTTCTGGGAATGCTCCCTGCAGGACACAGGGCAGCATGCTTTCCTTAGTAATTTCCCAGGCTATGCCAAATACTAACAAGCACAATAACTCAGCTGTGTGCTCTGAGCTCTCATTTCCCTTCCATGAGCAGAGGTTTATTATAAATCAATAGGATTTCTATAGCAAGGGCAAAAGTTACATATGTGGGATTGAGGAAATAGTAAGTTGAACCTCAAAAAGAATTTTCCTAGCCATACCTTTTCTTCTCCAGGTTCCGTGTGTCAATGACAGACAGTTCTCGCCCATGCCCAGCTGCCTTTGAGTGTTGTCTCTGTCTCTGCCTGAACCCAGAGGGTTTGGCACCCAATAATGGAGCTGCTTGCTGCCCTAAGGCACTGCCCCACCCGAAGTAAGTCTACACTAAAAGACCACATGTCTATACTACAGTAAGAGGAGCAGAAGAGGCTCAGAGGCTTGTGGGGAGCTCAGGACAGTGGGCAAGAGAATCCCTATACAGGTTCAGTGTAGAAGAGCAAGCAGGACTTGCTCAGTTTCCAGAAGGAGCTCCACCAGAGGACAGGGAAATGGGCTATGCCTTGTCCAGCTCCAGGGGTGCCCCTTCCCTGGGGCACTGACATGAATGCTCTGCAGTGCACAGCTGTGAGGACACGGATGGCAGCCCTGGCCAGAGGAAGCCCCATCCCCAGGGTGGTGAGTTAAGAGCAGACCCAAAATTGCTACATGGCACATCTTGGCTGATAATCAAGGCTGAAACTCTAAACTAATATCCATTATGGACTTAATGTGTGTGTCCCTCTGAAATCCATATATTGAAATCTAATCCCTAGTATGATGGCATAGAGAGGTGAGACCATTGAGAGGTAATTAGGTCATGGGGCCATATCCCCACGTTGGGACTGGTGCCTTTATAAAGGGATGAAGAGCCCAGAGCTCTCTCTTTACACCGTGTGAAGACACAGTGAGAAAACAGTCATCTATGAACCAGGAAGTGGTCCCTGGCCAGACACAGAATCTGCCAGTGCCTTGATCTTGGACTTCCCAGTCTCCAGAATTCTGAGAAGTATACATTTGTTGCTTAAGTCATCAAGTCTATAGTATTTTTGTTACAGCAGGACAAACTGAAGAAGGCAACGAATGTCTCAATATATTATCCTGCCACAAATTTGTTACCTGAAAGCACTGCCCCAACATACTAGGACAGGGGAGCATGCTCTTAAAATTTATCTATTCCTAAGTGTTTCTGAAATGCTACTCTAAGGAGACATTCATAAATGATTTACTTATCAAATGAGTTTCAGCTGGGAAAGCCTATCCTAGAGTCACAAGGCATGCTGTTATTTTAAAGGCTCTGAGAAGGCCTGAGATAAAGAATACCATTGAACTTTATTTAGCTAAGTAGTTCCAAGATTATTTGGCCACAGAGAACCCTTTTCAGTTAATACTCATTAACATCAAACAGAATATAGAACATACTTGGGGAAATACCGCTCTAAGAAAACCTTCCAGATCAAAGGATTTGCCACACTGCCTTCTGCTCTCCCCATGGACCCAGCAGGAAATTAACAAAAAAAAGAAGCTAAGTGTAACCTGTTTATTGAATAAGCTAGACTCAGCAGGGTGCAAGGAGAAAACAAATTTGTCCTTTCCCATCAGGTCTCTTGTAAACCTGCTCAGCCAAACAATACCTCTCTGCCCTCAAAGAAAGTCTCAGGCAGGTGCCAGAGCTTTCTCAATCACTCTCAGGTGTTAACAAGCAGTCTCACATTCAGTACAAAAAAAGGCCAATCAATCTGTATTCCTTAAGTCAACTGTGTCATACAATTTAAAACTTCTCTCCCCAAACCACCACAACAGGGACCAGAGAGAAAGCCTACTGTGGGGAAGGGAGGGTACATACAGTGTTTTGGGATTTTTTTTAGCTTTTTCTTAACCATTTCCCCAGGCTTTTCTGTTCTTTGCACCACACACCATGCTGCTTCTGGCTCTTCTGATGTGGGGAAGAGAGAAGAGCAATGAGAGGAGTAAAGAATATTAAAGTGTCTTGTATGCCTGGCGCTATCTCTGGTCCTGACTGGGTATTTTAATACCCCTTTTCATGGCAGACACCCAAATATTGGCTGTTTTGTTTTGTGGAGGCATTCTGAGGGGTTCTTCAGGGACCACTCTCCAATACCAGAGGTGAGGCCTTCCCACTTGCACATTGCTAGCACGGATATCGCTTCTTCCAGCTAACCGACAGGGCTGTGCCCTAAGCCCCTGTTGACAATCCACCAGGGAGGGCTTTCTCTCCTCTCCAGGCCAGCCTCTTGAATGAAGAACCTTTCAAGACATCCAAAATCTGTCTTGTTTTCAAGAAAACCTCCTCTGCGGTTCATTCCCATTCCTATTTCCTGGCACAGCCATCTAGAGCAGCCCCCGACAGCCTCCTACCTGTAAGTTTTTTCAGGGATGAATTAGGTCTCCATCGTCACGAAAATCCTGAGAGCACATTTTGTGTTCTCTTTGTGGTTGTCTGAAGCTCCTGCTCCCTTGACTTAGTGCTGGAGAAGAACTCCCCGTTGGGAGTGGGCCATGCCCAGCTCATCGGCAGTTCTGTGGAGTTTGAGTTCCCAGGAAATAGACTCTGAAATAGAGACTTACAATGAGGAGATTTATTGGAAAACACAGTCAGAAACAACCCCTATAAAGAAGTGAAGGAGAAATGTAGAAGGAAGTCTAGATGACACTGTTCTAGGCAAAGATTTTTTTTATAAGAACCTAGAGGCACAGGCAACAAAACAAAGAACAGTCAAAGGAGATTGAATCAAACTAAAAAGCTTCTGCACAGCAGAGGAAACAATCTTCAGGGTGAAAAGACAACCTATGGAATGGGAGAAAATATTTGTGAACCACACATTTGATAAGGAGTTAATATCCAAAATACATAAGGAACTCAAACAACTCGAGAAAGAAAAAAAATAACTTAATTTAAAAATTGACAAAGAACTTAATAGGAAAATTTCCCAAAAGAAGACAAACAAATGTCCAACAGTTTTATGAAAAAACAAAAATGCTCAATATCACTAATCATCAGGAAACTGCAAATAAAAACCACAATAAGCTATCACCTCACACCTGTTAGGATGACTACTATCAGAAAGACAAAAGATAACAAGTGTTGGCAGGATATGGGGAAAGGGAAATCCTTGTACACTGTTGGTGGAAATGTAAATTAGTACAGTCATTATGGAAAACAGTATGGAAGTTTCTCAAAAAAGTAAAAATAGAACTACCATATGATCCAACAATTCCACTACTGGGTATATACCCAAAGGAAATGATATTGGTATATTGAAGAGATATCTGTACCCTCATGTTCATTGCAGCATTATTCCCAATAGCCAAGATAGTAAGACAATCTAAGTGTCTATCAATGGAGAAATGGATTTTAAAAAGTGGTATATGGAATATTATTTGGCCTTAAAAAAAGAAGAAAATCCTTTCATTTGGGACAACATGGATGAACTGGAGGACTGCCTGCTAAGTGAAATAAGCCAGGCACAGAAAGACAAATAGCACATGATCTCACTTATGTGTGGGAGATAAACAGGGAGGAGAAAAGAGGATGGGTAGATGTTGGTCAAAAGGTACAAAATTCCAGTAAGACAGGAGGTACAAGATCAAGAGATCTTTTGTACAACATGATGATTATATATTTATATATATATAATTTTCAAGTTTGTACATTTGAAAATCGCTAAGAGAGTAGAGTTTAAATGTTCTCACCACAAAAAAAGACATGCATGTGAGATAATGCATATATCGATTAGTTTAGTCATTCCACAGAGCATATATGTATCAAAATGTCATGTTGTACACCATAAATATATACAATTTTTAATTGTCAACTGAAAATTTAAATTAAATTTTAGAAAAAGAAGCAAAAGAGCAAGAGTGAGCAGGGGGAGATGTTGAATTTGTATATGGCTGGAGGTGATCCCCCAGGAAGCTCTCAAACTGCATTGGCTCCTCCCACACGGAGGCCGGGGGCCAGGGCTCTGTGCACCTGCATCAAGCTGCCCTGGATGCAGGCTGCCCCCAGGGAGGAGGCAGACATTTGGACAAGGAAGCTCCCTCCACCCTGGGGAGTCCCCAGAGAAGGATACTGCTCTGAATAAGCACAGCCAGTGCTCCCAGCAGCTGGGGGCTGCAGGCCTTGGTCCTGAAGGGGGTATGGGTGGGGCACCAGAGCACAACACCCACGATATCCCCTGCTTAATGTCAGAGACAGGGAAAGCCCTATTTAACATCCTGCTGCAGAAACAAGCACTTTTTGTTTTGTGCGAATTTGTGCTGTGGTTTGCCTGCTGTCAAGGGGAACATCAGGTACTTGTTAAGCTGGTCAGCTAGCAGCAGCACCATCCCCAGAAGGAATGCCAACAAGTCCCTGTTCTTTCCTGGATTTCTCTTCGCTGTCTGTGTCCTATTTTGGACAGCTCATGCCACCCTTCAAGTTTCAGTTTCCTTAGCTATAGAATAGGATAGGGAAAGCCACCCTGTCTACTGCAGGGTGATGCACGTGAGATGTCTGATGCACACAAAGCAAGGAATCTGCTACAGAGAGATCAGGACTTCTTCAAAATACTAACATGATATTAACAGAATTGCTGAGCCTTTACAGGACAAGCCCTATTTGGGCTAAGAGCTCAAGCATCCTAAAAATTACCACTGACAGGCAAACTTCTTTGGAGATAGCTTTCATCATCCCAGGCAGTGGGGCTGAGGGAAGAACCTTGAGGGCTGCGGGAAGAACACTGAGGGCTGCATCTCGTGGGAGGAGTATCAGATGGGGCAATGATGCCACCCAGCTCATTACAAAGGTTGTGTCACAGAAGAGCCAGGATAGTGACCAAGTTCCAGCTCTGCCATTCATGAGGATATGATACTTTGTAAGTAACTCCCACATTGGAATCCAGCCTATAATGTGAAATGAAAGCACGATCCCAGGCCAGGATTTCCAGCTCTTTTAGTAGCAGAACTCTGTCTTCAATTTGAAATTGCTTTCAAACCCTTGTACAGTGGTCCCCCTTTATCCTCAGGGGATATGTTCCAAGACCATCAGTAGATGCTTGAACCCCTGGGTAGTTCTGAACTCCATATATACTGGTTTTTTTCCTATGTGTATATACCTATGGTAAACTTTAATCTATAAATTAAGCACAGTAAGAGACTAGCAATAATAACTAATAATAAAATAGAATAATTATGGCAATATCCTGTAATAAAAGCTATATGAATGTGCCCTCTCTCCACCCTAAATATATCTTATTGTAATGTACCTAACTGTACAGCCAAACTAATATTCAAGAGGGTAACTGAAATCATGAAAATTAAACCACAGATCTGGGTGAATTACCGAATATGAAAGCATTGCACAAGTTCCTCACAATGTTTAAATGGAAGCTAATGATGGAAAATTTTCCGCCAGATTTTGCAAAAGTCTTCTGAAGCACAATAATGCAATCACTGACTCATAAAATAGTTCCTGTGTGTCCACCATGTGCCAGGCACTGTAGTAGGCAGCGTGTTCAACAACGTGCTACAGGCTAGACACCCAGCAGTTTCTGACCTCCTAGAATTTACAGTCATTGGGTGAGCCAGACAAGACATGGACAGTTACAACACAGTGGGGTAAGTGCTCAAACAGGAGAATTTTAAGCATATCAGAGGAGATTTTAATGCAGTTTTGCAAATGTGGAGGAGGTGGGGTTGGCGTTCCAGAGAAACTGGATCTAAAGGATGTGTTAGAGTTAACTAGCTACTCAAGAGAAGAGGCTCTTCCAAATAGAAAGCCGTTTATGTACAGAGGGCCAGAAAGGAGAGATGGCACTTTTGAAGAGCTGAATAAAGAGTGGGGAGCCATTGAGACTAGGAGATGGGGCCACAGAATTAAGCACTGCATAAACCACAAAAGGTCATTTGTGAAATACTAAGAAAGCTGGACTTCATCCTAAGTGCTACAAGAAGCCATTGATGGAGTTTAAGCAATGTTTAAGAATCACCAGTCTAGGTGACCTCCCAGGGTACTAATGCTTGCAATAACTGATTTCATTAAGCCCAACCAATAAATTCTTACACATTAATTGAGCCACTCAACAAATATTTGCTAAATGTAATTAAAATGTGATTATTTTAATCATAAAGACTTAGCGAAACACCTTTTGAGAAAAAAAAGATGAAGGTAAACCTATTTCTGGCAGAAAACCCAATTCATATTTCTCCAGTAGGAAAAGAAGGAGGGCAGAAGGTTTAGAAGGGTACGGCCAAGGAAGAGAAGGATGCTGGTGCCTAAAACAGGCAGGTAAAGACTGGGACACTGTGGGGCTAAGAAACAAGATAGCAAAAGAGCAAGGTAGCTGCAAAGCACTCAACCACAAGATTGATCCGGAAGCTGAACTCAGGGCAGCTGAGAAGGTGAGCACATCTCATGCACCTCCCTCGCCAAAGCCAGTCAGTGGGCAACAGAGACACTTTCCCCAGGACTAAAGCAGAGAACACGGCGCTAAGAGAAGCTGGGCAGTGTCTCAGGTAGGCAGTAAACCTCAGAAGCGACAGTAAAAATCTTGCATTCAAATGATGAGCTGCCAACTTTGGTTGACTATTACATTGTTAATCTCTAAGTAAAGCCCTACTTCTCAGCTCTTATGCCCTTGAAGAGCAACCTCCCACATGGATTCGGGCTTGGCCATGTGACTTGTTCTGGCCAGTGGGACATTAGCAGGGTTGATGCAAGCAGGGGCTTGTCCAGTTGGAATGCTCCCTCTCAAAACCCAGTTGCTATGCTGGAAGGAAGTCCAAGTGACCAGTTGAAGAAAGGGGCCACATGGAGAAGCTATGGAGGATGACACCGGGTGACGTGAGAAGCTCCAGGAAAAAGAACCTCCATGCCTCAGCTGAGCTCCAGCCTAACGCAGCTGCGTGCATGAGCCCAGCCAAGCTGACGTGGAGTAGAAACAGCCGTGGCAACCTCAGAATCAGGAAACACAATGAATCACTGTCATTTTCAGTTACTAAATTTTGCAATAGTTTGTCATGTAGAAATACTACTGGAAAGAAATGCAAAATAAGGGGAGGGGGTATGTGGGATTGAAACATGAAGATTATACCTAGAAGTTCCAAAAAGAGAAGACAGAAGGAAGGGGAGGGGAGGATGAAGTAGCCAAAGAAATGAAAAGAAAATTTTTGTTTTTGAAGAAAAGATTGAAGAAAGGATTTTCAGACTAAAGAGGCTTGCCAAGTACTAAGCAGATTGGAAGGAAAAGACACAGGCCTAGAACACAATGGCCATATTTCAGAACACCAGGGATAAAGACAGGATAAATATAAAATCCTCAAACACCTCCACAAATATAAAACACTGCCACCCAGAGTGGAGTGAAAACCAGATGGCATTAGATTTCTCATTGGAAACAATGAATACCAAAATAATAGTAATAATAGTAAAGAAAGAAATCTTCAAAATTCTGAGGAAAATTATTCTGAACCTAAAATCCTGTGCCCAACTAAACCAATATTCAAGAGGGAAGCAAAATATATCTGGGCATGCAAGGACTCATAAATGTATCTCCTCACTGAATATCTCTGAAAGAATTGAGTACACGCTAGAAAAATGAAAGCAAATAAGGAAATGATGTGAGATATGAGAAATAAATGAAAACAAAACTGTCTAACTTGTAGCTAAGTATAAATAACCATTAATTCAAAATCTGAAAAAATCACATTTAACAAATTACTGTATGAAACCAAATTCGGGATAATACCAAAATACAATATGAGGCTATGAGGAGAAGGAATTAAAAATCGTGTTGACACCTAGGTGGACACATAGAAACAACATTTATCGGGAGTGGGGCAGACGGGAGCGGGGAGGAGGGGCTGGGTATATGCACACATAATGAGTGTGATGCGCACCGTCTGGGGGATGGTCAGGCTTGAAGCTCTGACTTGAGGAGAGAGGGAGGGCAAGGGCAATATACGTAACCTTAACATTTGCACCCCCATAATATGCTGAAATAAAAAAAATTTAAATAAAAAAAATCATGTTGAGGAGGGGTTGTCAGGGAGTTAAAGGTTCTGAAGGGCCACTGTTCTGGAAGGTGGGAATTAATGGGGAGCAAGAGAAAAAGTAACAGACAGAAAACAAAATAAGGTGGTAAGAATGAGTTTAAACTTTGGAAATAATAACACATTAACTGTGACTGACTTGACTTCCCCCATTAACTCACTACTTGAGTTAAAAAAAAAAAAATCCAGCTATGTATGTCGCTAACAGGACACACTTAAAAGAAAAAGAGGCAGGATGTTAAAAACAAGGACGCAGAAAATGTATGTATCAGGCAAATGCTAATGAGTTTGTCCGCCTGGGGATCTGTGTTCAATGATGCGGTAGGAAGCGACACCGGAATGTCAGCTTGGGCCAGCATTTTGACTTTGCCATTGCTGTTGTCAAAACGCATGGGTATATATTGACCAAAAAAAAAAAAAAAGCCACAGTATATACAGCATCAACATTGAAAAAACACACATTATTTAGCTCAATTTGGAATATTGTAAACGAGCTGAACGATGCCAAGAAACCAGACCCTCCATGTGGTTGGCCACGTCTTCTGGCTTCTCCTGACAGAGAAGCAGCAGCACAGGGGGACCATGAAGGGGACCGTGGGGGACCCTCCCTCAACATCTGCTGCATTCATGCGCCGCACGGCGAGAGGCTCTGGCTGGCATCAGAGACGTGTCGGTGAATAACGTCAGTGGTCACGGTCCTCCCTGGGCTCCAGACCAGCGTTTGTAGTTCACTGCTTGAGATCAGGACATGCTCACAATGAATCTGCAGGCCAAATCTTGCCTGAGAATATTCTGTTGGACTCTCACTGACAGTGCTTTTTTAGTTTTGAATTAAATGCCAACATTTAGTAATTGGGAAATTTCACTTAAAACATACGGATGTTTGGGCTGTCTTGACAAATCAGGAGATCTGGCCACACTGGACTAACATTCCCACAAGGCAGCCGTCAGTCAGATCGAAGAGAAGGCGGCCCCCCAAGAAGAGGTGTGCCCATCTGTCGCCCATCTGTTGTTGCCCCTGCGCTCTGTGTGGTCTCACCGCCAGGCCTGACAGCTGCTGCTTGACTCTGATGGTCACCGGTCTGCAAGCCAGTATCCAAACCCACCAGTTTTCAAGAGCTCTCAGCTCTCACTCTCTCAGGTAACAACATAGACTCTCCAGGTAGGAAGGGGTCAGAGATGTCTTCTAGCCTGAACCCCAACATTTCCTACTGAGGAGACAGAGGCCCCAAGAAAGAAGGGACGGCACAGTCACACCATGCACAGCGCCCAGCAGCGCCAGTGCCCTGGTCTTCCCACTGCAGATCCACGTTCCCTCCCCCTTAACTCAGCACCTTCCTCAGTTTATTGCCGCTTCCAGGGTTCTTTGGAAGAACAGTCCACTTGCCCCAGGAGTTTATCACAATAGGATTTGTCAGAATACACATAATGCAGCTACATACTTCCTTTTCTTCCCCCTAAATGAAGAGACAATTGTATCTCAGCTGCTGTTGGTGATCATCAAAATTGTCTTGTTTCACTTTGGCAAGGATGTGGGCAAAAGGGAACCCTTGTGCATTGCTGGTGAGAATGTAAAATGGCACAGCCATTATAGAAAACAGAATGGCAGTTCCTCAAAAAATTAAAAGTAAAATTACCATAGGGCCCAGCAATTCCACTTGAGTATATACCCAAAAGTTTTGAAAGCAGAAACCCAAACAGATATTTGTATACCCTTGTTCATAACAACATTATTCTCAACAGCCAAAAAGTGGAAGCAATCCAGATGTCCATCAGTGAATGAATGGATAAAGACAATGTGGTAGATAAATACAATGGAATATTATTCAGCCTTAATAATGAAGGAAATACTGGCACATGCTACAACATGGATGAATCTTGAGGATACTATGCTAAGCAAAATAAACTAGTTACAAAAAAACAAATACTGTATTATTCCACTCATATGAGGTACCTAAAGTACTCAAATTCAAAGAGACAAAGAAGGATGGTAGTTGCCCAGAGTTGAAGGAAGTGCTATGGGTTAAAAATATCCTCCAAAACACATCAGTTGGAAACCTGATCCCCAATATAACAGTGTCAGGAGGTAAGACCCAATGGGAGGTATTCACATTCTACCCTCATGAATGGATTCATGCCAATTATAAAGGGCTTGGGGCTGTGAGTTTGATCTCTTGCTCACTCTCACCCTCTCCTACCCTCTGTCTTCCACCATGGGATGACACAACATGAAGACTTTTGCAGGATGGTGGTGCCATGCTCTGAGACTTTCCAGCCTCCAGAAGTGTGAGCCAAATAAATTTCTGTTCATTATAAATTACGCTGTCTTTGGTATTCTGATATTTTGGTTATAGCAGCATAAAATGGACTAAGATGGGGGGACAGGGAGTTGTTGGTTAATAGGCACAGAGTTTTGGTTTTGCAAGACGAAAAATGTTCTGTGGATGGATGGTGGTGATGGTTGCACAACAGTGTGAATGTACTTAATGTCACTGAACTATATACTTAAAAATGGTTAAAATGGTAAATATTATATATATTTTACCACAATTTAAAAATAATAAATTCTTAATTGCCCTCTTTCTAAAATCCAACAATTGCCTACTTTTAGCTGTGTTTCACCTTCCTCTAACCACCGTGAAGTACAAATCACACCCTGTCCTCTAAAGAAGGGATGCAAAGGGGAGTGGAAGATGATCCCCACCTACTGTGTACCAGGTGCTGGTTGGACTAGGGGCATTCCACCTACAAACTGGGGTTGGTTTCAGGGTCCTCATTACAGGGAAGGTGTCACTTGCCTAAGATCATGGGGCCAATATGAGACAAGGCCAGGACCAGAAGCAGGAAAGGCAGCACTGTCCAGTGGTTAGAACACAGCCTCTTGAGGAAGACTGCCTGGGTTCAAATTCTATCTCTACCAGATGTCCATGTGAAGTTGGACAAGTTGCTTAACCTTTCTGAGCTTTAGACATAAAATAGATATAAAATAGGAATTCCACAAATATAAAAGAAGAAGAATATGGTTGTTGTGGGGATTAAATGAGTTAATATATGAAAAGAGTTTAGAAGAGCATGTGGCCTATATTAAGAAATGTGTGTGTGTGTGTGTGTGTGTGTGTGTGTGTGTGTGTGTGTGTGTGGTAGCTCTTATTATTGATACCATCACTGTTGTTGTGTTGTCAGATGTTCTGATACCATTTCTCGTGAGTTTTTCATGAAGCAGAACTAACTCTAAGGAGGAGAACAAATTGTCTTGTTCTCACATCCCTAAAACCTTATCTCCACACCTTGAAAGGTATTTGCCACATATTCAAAAATATATCTATTAGAAGAAATTGTGGGGTGTTATGACACTATTGTTATTGCCATGATGGTGACTTGATGACATTCTTTGCAATCTTCAACTCTGCACGCTAAGAAGAGGGGACAAGATGGGTCCAGGTGAAGGTCCCCAGAGGACGTGGAAAGGCTGATCCCCAACCTCATTGCTGCTGCTCTTCCCCTTTCTGTCTTCCAAGCCTGGTGGGGTCCAGGAGTTCTTCTCCCATCGTGGCCTGGCATGATGAGCCACATGTCTACCTTCCTCTACTAGGTGTGCCCTGAAGGGTACAAGTGTCCTTCCTGGACAACCTTGAGTGCCTTTGGCACTTCTTCTCAAACATAAGCTAAGCATGGATACCCACCTAGCTCCTCAGGCCATTCCCACTGCATCCTACATGTCCCCATGTGCTGCCTCCATGCCATCCTCTCCCTTCCCCACTCCCATCATACTAACAGCCAGCTCCATGCCTGCTTGGTTGAACAAGCACCCAGACAACGCAGTGGTGCCAACCCTCCATCCTGTCAGACCTCTGGCATGGCTAGCACTTGCAGCTTTCTGATTGCATAAGGACACAGGACACTGATGACATACCCCTCCTGGAAGATAGGGTTGGAGAGCCATTCAGCAAGCCTGCTTTTCATCCCAGAAATGCATGTCCTTCCTCCCAGTGACTCGCAGATGTAAAATGGCTTCCGCCCTCACGTACCTTGGATACGAAGGCCAACAAGAGAACATAACCCCTCTGGCCTGTCCCCATCATGATGTGGTCCTATAAACTCAGGCAAATGAAATCTGTCTAGACTCTGTGAGTAATCTTCAGTGAGTCCTGTCTTTCCATTCTCAGCCCAGTCTGTGCCCAAATTAAAAATCCTTAGAGAGCAAGAAGGTGCCCACTGTAGGAACAACCAGAGCTCCCAAGTAGCAGCCAGAGGAAATGTACCTCCTCAGTACCCCGATTGTCTAGGGGGTACAAATGTAATCACATCTCTAGCCCAGCTCACAAATTGACTTGCAAATGTGCGTTGTCACGGCACTACACTCTCCCCTTGGAATTCAGAGCGTTTCTTTGTGCTCTTGCGGAGTGTTAGCTCTGATATTGGCTCTATTCCCTGGAATCCCAGCCAGACCCAGGCGGCTGTGCGGCAGAGTTTGCCTCCAGAGCGAGCACCGCAGGCTGCAAGCAACTTGTGTCAATCATGCACATAACCCCATAGCCAGGCTAGCTATCCCGATAGCCAGCCACATGAACAGATGCCCCAACCAACCTGACACTCAACCTCAGGATCCCTCTGACAAAGCCTGCATAACTGGAGGGAATAGATGGGGATTCTCTTGCTGATCAACTCTACAGAGATAAATCTGCTTCTAATGAGAGGTTTGAGTTGTTGAGGCAAATTGTAGGACCACCCCTCATGGTGTGATTCTCAGCCCAACTTCCAGGGCAAGCTCTCTGCCAGGAATCTCCCCCGATGTGCTTATCATTTCCAAACAACTGGAATTGCACCATCAAACTTGGGAAGCCTGGCATTGACTGCACCGAGCGAATGGCATTTATAGTGTCCCCATCACCCCTTCTCTGATAACGTGCAAAATAACCACCAAAGAAAACACAAGTAAACAGAAACAAAAAGTAAACACAAGTAAACAGAAACAAAAAGACTGATCAGAATCAGGTAACTGAAAGGGGCTTTGAAACCACAGAACAGAAAGAATGGAAAACTATTTCTCCAGTAAAACAAATAAGAATTAGAGATGATAAAAGAGCTGTAGAAAATCAGATTATCAGAATCGAATATCAACTCAAACAAATAGAATAATGAAGAAATTATGACAGAATAAAGAAAATGAGGAGTCATAAATATTGAGAAATTCCTAAATTCTTGAATATTTCTATCATCATATATAGGTCAGTTGGAATAAAATCATTGTCAAAGGTATAATTAGAGAAAATGTTTCAGAAATTTAAAAAAATAGATATTGAAAATTAAAGTGAAACATCACATTATACCCCTTAAATATATACAATTTTTGTCAATTATACCTCAATAGAGATGGGGAAAAAAGAAAAATTAAAGTTATTCACTGAGTTCTGGGAAAATTATACTGCAGAAATCAGCATCAAAATATATCCTAGAATACAATTATTAAATCCTTACTTATTAATAGAAAATAAATGAAAAAAATTACTGTATCAAGTCAAACTTTCATTTATATGTTATAGTGATAAAGATGTTCTTGACATGAAAACTCTCATAACATGAAAGAGGCTATTCTCAGTAATAACCGAAGTAACCAGTACTCACCAAGTGGATCCCTGTTCTCTGCCAGCCATTGCTCTAAGACCCATTGTGTATTAACTCATTCTATTCACCCCTGGTTTACAAACAAGGAGACTGGGGCAAAGAGGGTCAAATAATACCCACGCTGGGATAGAGCAAGGAGGTGATAGAGCCAGGATTCAAACCCAGGTCCTCAGACTCAAAGCCCAAGTGCATAACCACCAAGCTATGCTGGTTCTGAAGGTGGTGAGTGTTAAATCTGCCACCACCACGGTGGTTGTAGTTCAGGTTGGCAGTCAGATTCAGGAGACACAATAGGCTTTAATCTAATACTAGATCAACTTAGGTTTATTCAAGTGCACCAGATAGGAGATGCAGCAGGTACTCACCTCAACCTATCAAGAGCCAGCAACCTTCATCTCCTCTCCTATGTGGAGAGGCATCATTGCCCTGGACAAGGGCCAAGCTGTGTGGGAGTCACCTTGACTCAGAAAGCTGCAGCCTCAGTTTCTCACCAATCTTTGTAGTCACACAGGCCTGAGGCCTGCATGCCAGCTCACAGCTCCCCAGGTCAGCTGCAGTCTCCCATTGCAGAGAGGTAGACACAACATTCCACATTTATCCTAATTCTGTAGTTTCTAAGAGAATCGGGCTAGGGAAAGATAAGTCAGAGGTCATCCTCCAAGGCGGGTGTGAATCAACACAGGCCTGGTACGATCTCTACTTAGAGCCATTTCTACAATCTCTACCCTGCAGAAGGGAATTTGGAGCTTGCCATAAGACACGTTTTTGTTCGGTGTGCTCCCAACACATCGAATCCATCACAGGAATCCATTTCTTGCCTCAAATGTAAAAGTGAATCCCAAAGATAGGCAGTAAGAATGAGGGGCAGGTGTTCATTCCGATTACACAGACCGAACCCTTTCTCTAGGTAGCAAGCAGTCCTACTAACGTCACCATGGAGGTTTTAAAATTTTGCAGCCACTTGCATAAAGAGCAGCACCTAGGAGGCTGAGGCTTTGGAATCATTTGCCCAGCAGAAGAGACCAAACCAGGCTGTGATGGAAACCAGAGGGCCCAGCCCAGGATGTACTGGGAGCCTAATTCTGATCTGCAGAAGTGAACACGCATACAAAAAAAATTGCAGACACTACAAAGGCCTCCCTGAAAACTCAAGAGAAGTGACAAGATATGTTCTTAAAAGTCAGCAAGAGCTAATCAAAGGCTGGCAAGCTTCTGAAAGAATCCCTGTGTGTTTATTTCAAAAGTGGTCTTTGAAAGTGTTTCAGAAGTCAAGGACACTTCCAGAGAAAGTCAACACAAAGTTACCTGGAATAAAAAAGAACAGAAACAAAAAGGCCTCTTTTGTCTTCCCAGAGGTAACCAGGTAGGAGCGGCATTGGACATGCTTAGACAAGAACCTATTGCTGTTGGTCTGTGAACCTCTAGGGCCAGGGCCCTCCTTCCTAAGGTCAATTCTAGGTCAAGAACCCATGCATGAGCCATCAGCCATGGCATATAATGTGAGAAAATTGAGGGATGGCTGAGCATAGAAGTGGCAGTGTATCCTATTCAGAATCCTCGTGACCAACCCAAAGGTAGAAGCTGTTATTTGATCCTTTATAGCAGGAGTCAGAAAATATGCCCTCAGGGCCAATCTCATTCCTTCACCTATTTGAGTGAATAAAGTGTTACTGGAACATAGCCAGGACTGGCCTCATGCCATACAACGCATGCTGTCACAGAGAGCCCAACACTTAGAAGGGCCACACTTGGTTTAATGCACTGCTGTTGCCACTTTGAAATTCTTAATTATTCAACAGGTGCTCCACATTTTCATTTTACACTGGCCCTCACAGACTGTGTAGCTGGTCCTAAACACAGCTATGCCCATTCGTTTACTTATGGCGTATGGCTGCTTCTGTACAACAACAGAGTTGAGTAGTAGCAACAGAGACCACATAGCCTGCACAGCCAAGAATATTGACCATGTGGCCCTTTACAGAAGAAGTTTGCCAACCCCTGCTCTGGAGGCTGCTGTGTTACAGTGCGCATCCCATACAGAACACAGGCTGGGGACACCATCATCCTGCAGTGGAGAGACTTCAAGGCTTGGGTTAAGAAGACCCGCGTACAAGCTTGGCTGTACCATTAAAACGCCCTTTGATTCTATTATACCTCCTTCGTTTCTCATAATTTTGAACTTCCTCATTATTATGTAAAATTTTTGGCCTGTCTTACTAACGAGAGTTAAAATCATCTTCACAGCTCTTTTGTTTTATAAGGAAGATTTTGTACCTATAAAAATATAAAAGTAGTGATATAATAAAAAATTGTGACCATAACACTAAGTGTAAAAAATAAGTTATGAATGAAGTTGAAACCCTCTCCTCAATACCACTGCCCTTCTCTCACTTTCAGAGATAATCACTACCCCAAATTTGTTACTTACTGTTCTCATCATGTTTTATAATTTCACTTTATATAAATCTCATATAAACAGAAATTTATATAAATAAATATATATATATGTAACATTACTTGTTATATACTGGCAAGCTAAGCATCCAGTCATGACGGTAGCTACATAAGCCTCAGTGACAAGAGGCCACATGATTGTGCTTATGCGTGGACTCCTTTCCTGTCCTCATAGGCACTTTTTCATGGATCTACTGCACAAGTAGATCCATGGAACAGCCAAGAAGAAATGCTGGTGATGTCCTCAGGATGAACCATCCAATCCACCTGGTATTTGAAAACTTTGTGGGGTCTCTGGTGGTCATTGACTGAGACCCAAACGTGTTCATGCTTTGGGCCTGCTCCCCAAGAGCTCATCTACACTTCTCCTTCCTAGATCTATCTCCCTGTCATGGATGTGCCATTGTCCCTGACAAAACTACCAAGTCACACTACATTGACTGGGCATTAGCATATAGCCATAACTCAGGTACCTCTTCCTCAATTCCCCTCATACAAAGTAGATGACCGAGTATACTATGACAACCAAAAGGATTTCCTTTCGGGGCAACCAATGAGAAGGCTGAAATGTAGTGGAAGTCCATTTCCATTTCCAGCTGTGCCAATGTGTCCCCACAACTTATTTGTGAATCTGGTGCAAGTCTTTCCTCCCATATCAATTGCTGGTAAGGGGTTCCCAAGTGGCTGTAGGGGCAAACTAAAGGAGACAAGTTGGTGACATGTGAGTCTGGGCCACCTGTTTATGTAGTTTATTTGTGTCTTCAAGTCTTGCTCGAATTAATTTTTGTGAGTGGTGAGAGATTTGGATCCTATTTCAATCTTCTTCATATGGCTATCCACTTTACCCAGCACCATTTATTGAATAGGGATTCTTTTCCCCAGTGTATATTGTTGTCTGCTTTTTCAAAGATCAGATGGCAATATGTTGGTGGTTTTATATCTGAGTTATTTATTCTGTTCCATTGGTCTCTATTTTTGTGCCAGTACCATGCTATTTTGGTTACTATGCCCTTGTAGTATAGCTGGAAGTCTGGTAAATTGATACCTCCTGATTTGTTCTTTTTGCTTAAGTTTCCTTTGGCTATTCAGGCTCTTTTCTGGTTCCAAATGAAGTGTAGAATTATTTTTCTAGATCTGTGAAAAATGATGCTGGTATTTTGATGGGGATTGGATTGAATCTATAAATCACTTTGGGTGGTATTGACATTTTAACAATGTTGAATCTGCCAATCCATGAGCATACGTTTTTCCATTTGTTTACATGATTTGCAAGTCCCTTCCTCAGTGATTCGTAGTTCTCTTTGTAGAGATCTGTCACCTCCTTGGTTAAATATATTCCTAGATATATATTGTGTCCAAGTTTCAACAAGCCATCCCAGGAAACTAGTTCAATCTTAGTGTCCCAGCAGAACTGGTAAGGACCTCATGCCAACATACTCTCCACTGTTCAAGAAATTCCATACACGCCAGTCTATTACATGTAGGATCTGCTTACATGTGTGTTCTTCTGGTTTCTGGTGGGATGGTTAGCAAGGTCCTATAATTTCTTTGCTGTGTGGCTCTTTCTTCTCTATATAGCAGGGTTTGTACTTCTTTGTTTAAGTCATTCTGAGACATGACCCTTGCTGTCAGCCAGGACACAATGTGTGGAAATAAGGCCAGAACTTGAATAATAAAACAAGCATCATCCTATGAGATTCCTGCCTCAGGTGAGACATGATTGCATGATCTGCAGGCAAGGGGAGACTGTTTTCCTCTCGAAAAGGGGAAGAGCCTGCTTCTGCCAGCTACAAAGTTTCTCTGTGAAGGCTTGAAGGTTTAGATTCATTCAGATAAATATGCCTATTTCCCAAACGTCCTATCTTTCCCTATTAAAGCATTGACTTTGACAAAGGATACCTGTCAAGACTGCATATTTGGCCTTATCTGCAGCTCTGACACCCTTATCATCAGATGTCCAGCATAGTCTGCACTGCCGCTGCCAGATATGACCATCTCCTTTAAAAGTGCCATAGAGTCTAATAGGATGATGTCTGATTAAATAAATAAATAAAAAGTGCCATAGAGACGCTCTAGCTTTTAGAGTGTGCCTTAAGGTGACGGTTAACTGTCTTGTTAAATTAAATTCTAATTTTCTTTTAATTGTCTTTCATTAACTTTCTTTTTGCAATGCCTCTAATGCTACCATGAAGAGCAAACTAACACCAAAGTCCTTGTGATTATCATATCCCCAAACTACTCAAGCTCATCAGCCACTTTTTCCTCCAGCACAGCTTCTCATGCCAGTAGTCACTGTGGTACCCCCACATACCAGGTATTATTAGCACCCTAGCAACATGTTCCATACTGACTTCAGATAGCTGGGAAGTCCCACCCCAGAAGCCCATCCAGAAGGTCTGCCCTCTAGGGTCCCCCTGGTACCAATCGTCTTGGTCCCAGAAAACTGAACTTGAGGCAAAGTTACAAGCCAATTCTTTACAGGGGCATGCAATCCCGGAGAAGCAAGAGTGAAGGAAAAGGAAAAGTGAAGACATGAGCACATGAAACAAATGCAAGTGGTTTATTACAGAGCAGGAAACAGTTTCATAAGAACACCCAGCTGGGTGGTTATCATTTGGCACCTCTCTGGAGAGCCTGTGTAAACTCACTGTGTCTTGGAATGTCCTTCAGGGAGAGGAAGAGTGAATAATTTATCTGCTGACTCCTCACCATCTCCTGTGGAATGTTCTTATAAACCTGCCCCCAGCGGGTCTAGCTTTCCCTCATTTCCCAATTGTGTCACCCAGATGCCTCTGAGCTTCCCCTGGAGAAGTCTGAATCTCTGCTCCAGGTCAACTCAGACCTGACATTGGAGCTACCATGCCAGTGGAGAAATGCTGAAGCTTTGCCTTGGCCTCCAGGGTCAGCTGAGACAACCTGAAGTGTCAGGAAACAAGGAGCTAAAGACACTGGCCAAAGCTTTCCAGGACATCAGCCCAGGCCTAAGAGGCAGGCAGGTGCACAGGTTATCTGGGGGCATGCATGAACTGGGCCTGGCAGGGAGCAATTAAACTGTGATTTAGTTTCTCACTATTCTAATCCCTGTAGTTTAGTTCTAAAAACACCCATCCAACTTTAAAAGTAAGTCCTTCAGATGAAGATGGCAGCCTATTCTGCTACTTGTACTCAAAATGAGATGGAATGTTTGATATAAATCTCCTTTAAGTATTAGGATAAACATGGTTTTAAAAATTTACTAAGCTATTATTAGTATTAACTTACTAACTTATTAGCAATTTTTTAACCTGCCGATGTGCAGGATAGTGCTTGAAATGTTACATCCATTCCACACCTGTTAACAAATAAGGTTGTTATTGCTAAACTTGTTTTACAGATGAAGAAACAGAGGCTCAAATCAATGAACTTGTCCAAGATCACACAGCTAATGGACTAGCTATTGAGCTAGGAGCTGAAATCTGTTCTGACTCTCAAGACTGCTCATTCCAGATTCTATTCAGTCAGTCAATTGCCTTATTATGATCAGGGAAAATCTAGATTTTATGGAGGAATAAACAAAAACAAAAACGAAATAAAAGGAAAAAGTTAAGACCTTAATAGTATTCACAGTCATCTCTCTGTACCTATGGGGGATTGGCTCCAGGACCTCTCTTGAATACCAAAATCTTGCAGATACTCAAGTCCCTGATAGAAAATGGCATTGTATTTGCATATAACCTGTGCACATCCTCCTGTACACTTTAAATCAGCTCTAGATTCCTTACAAAACCTAATACAATGTAAATGCTACGTAAATAGTTGTTATACTATAATTTAACGAATGACAAGAAAAAGAACTATGTACCTGTTCAGTACAGAAGCATTTTTATTTTTCAACTATTTTTGACCCATAGTTGGTTGGATCTATGGATGTAGAACCTACCAATATGGGAGAGTGACTATGGTTGGGTTGACTTTGCTCTGACTTTGTCCCAGACACTTATCAGAGTTTTGTTGTTTTTGAGCTGGAGAATCTGAATCTGGAGGCTTATCCTAATATAATTACTGGCATTTAACTGCCCAATGCTGCTGTACAACCTGGAATTTCACAGGCCATGATTGAAAGGTTGTTTTCTACTCTTAATTGCCTCACACTGTGGCAATGACATATTAAAGGCTTTTGAGATTCAGGAGTCAGCAAGGTAAAATATTGAAAATAACTCCTGCCATCCATGATCTCCTCCAAGACATCTTCTTAACACTTTCCTGCCCTGCTCCCCCTAAGCTGTACTTTTGTAAAGACAGAGGAGGGAGACCTCACCTAATCCAATCCAGGGCTCAACTCAAAATGTCTGAACCAAAAAACTGGACACATCTGTAATACAATTTCTATTTTTCAATTGACTTTAAATTAATAAAGCCATAACAAGGTAACATTCCCTGAAATTTTGACAATGAGAATTTCAAAGGCCTACTGTATATTTCATCTTCTAAATTAAAAAAGAAAAAAGGGAGTTTTATAGTTCCCTCTAGTGACATCTCGATGCTCTTTCTCTACTTAAAATATTAAATGTTTCTTGCAGCCTTAGTGGAAAACAAGGACTTCTTGTTGATACAAACAGTCTGCAATTTGAGCTGCATGATCCACAGGAGGTCTGAGCTCTGGGCTTAAGATCTGAGTGACCTCAAAGTGATTCAGAAGGATGCACAACACACTTCTCCAGGATTCCCTGGTGTCTCGGTTCTTGGGGCTGCATAACAAAATACCATAAACTAGGATGACTTATAAACAACAGAAATTTATTACTCACAGTTCTGGAGTCTGGGAAGTCCAAGATCAAGGTGCTGGTGGATTATCTGCTGAGGGCCCATTCCTCACAGACCGTGCCTTCTTGCTGCACCTTACGTGGTGGAAGGGGCAAAGAAGCTCCTGTACGGCTCCTCTGTAAAGGCACTAATCCCATTCATGAGCCCTCATGACCTAATCATCTCCCAAAAGGCCCCACCTCCCAATACCATCACCTTGGGGATTAGGATTTCAACATATGGATTTTAGGGAGACACAATCATTCAGACCATGGCACCTGGTGATGCTCTGGTATTCACCTCCCACCACCACCACACCCCTGCCCTGTGTACACAGTACCCAGAAGCCAGAAAGTAGAAGTTAGATCAGTGCCAAATTGAAGCAAGTTAACCGAATGGTACTGGAACTTCCAAAAGCAGTAATTGGGTGTGGGTGGAGATGCTGGACGGAAAAAAAATGGCTCTGTGCTGCATTACTAACAAAGAATTGAGTTCTGAGCATAGGGTGTGACTGAAGAAGCTCAATGTGTTAGAAGATGGATTCATAGGTATTTTGCCAGGACAGCCAGGCCATTTTACTGAGGACTTAAGCCCATAGGGTCTTAAATTTTGACTATTGTTCAGGGACAAAGTTTTCATTACAGTAGGGAGGGTTTCATCATAAGTGATGATCCAACTGAAATTCCTCAACATCCCTCCTCCGTAATATTTAAAACTTGGGAATGAAAACAGGTATAGGGCAGGAGTCAGCAAACTTTTTCTGTGAAGAACCAGATAGTAAATATTTCAGGCATCGCAGGCTGTACTGTCTCTGTTGGGATGAACACAGCCATAGAGAACGTGCGAATGAATGAGGACAGCTGTGATTCAATAAAGCTTTATCTACAAAAACTGGCAGCAGGCAGGAATTGGCCCACGGGCCATAGTTTGCTGAGTCCTGATACAGCATGAGTGAGAAGCTTCACAAATCTTAGAGCTGCCCACTTGGAGGTTCTGGCTATCCTACTCTTAATGGTGAATGTGGCAAAGTTTCTCATCAAAGGACATGTTGTCTCGTGGACCCAGGTCCACTTGGTGCTGAGCTGCCTCCTCTTTTTCTCCATCCTATACAAATTCTTGGTGCTATCAGTCTGAACTCTGGTGCTGTCCCCAGGCTGTTAGGAGTCCCATTTCTGAAGGTATCCAAGCCCCTTGTGGTCAGCAGCCTCCTCTCCCATTTCCCGCAGTGACTGCGAACAGGAGGGGGCCCTTGTTTGCACAAAGAGAGCTGGCTCAACAAGCTCAGGAGAAAATGATTGTCTTTTTCAATAGGAAAAAAAAAAAAGCTGAAAACGCCAATGTTGTGTTTACACTATATTTATTCTATTAATCCTGACCTTGAAAACTGAAAATCAACTACCATATAATCATAGCATAATTGTCTGGTAATGTCTGTCCTTGAAACTAGAACACTGGAATCCTTTCTCAGAGCTTCTACCACAGTGACACAGCAAGGAACAGGGAGGCCGATAGAACCAAACAAGGTCACTGGATAGGACAGAAAGGAGTCTGCAGGCTGTCCATCAGGTGCTTCTCAAACGTTCCCGTGCGTATGAATTGCCTGAGGTCTTTGTAACGTACAGATTCTGATTCAGTAGGTCTGGGCCACAGGCTGAGACGCTGCATTCTCACAAGCACCTGGAGCTGATGCAGGTGCTGCTGGGCCCAGGACACACCCTGAGCACCTGAGTAGCAAGGTTTTAAGTCTGCAGGAGTTACACTTGGGAAAAAATAGGAAGGGAATAAAAACCCACCCTTAGAGATGACTCCATCCAACCCTCTCCTGCATTACACAGAGGAGGAAGGGAAGCTTCCGTGGTTTGCCCAAGGTTGTGTATTAAAGATAAAGCCTCTTGTCTCCCATTCCAGTGCATTTTGCCTCTCTATAAAATCTCTGGAAAGGATTCTCGAGCAAAGATAAGCAATCACTGGAGGGTTTTTTTTTTGTTCGTTTGTTTATTTTTCTAAGTTTTTTGAAGAATTTCTTTTTCACATATAGAGTTGTGAAAGAGATATTTCCAAATCATGATTCTTTCTTTTATTATGGCAATTTCATAGTAATCCTATTACAGTGTGTTTATTCCTCAACTGAATCCAGCACTGTACTAAACGGATCATTGAATTGCCTATGTTTTGGTTAATTTTTGAACACAAAGATTCCTTGACTTTGAGTTATCTGAAAAGCCATGATCTGAAGAATTGTGCCCTCTAACAATAGGACAGATTCTTAGTCTAGAAGAAAGGAAATAAAATTCACAGGCTCCAGGGGATTTCCTGAAAAAAACTGATACAATTATTTGCTTTATCTCTGGTATATAGGAAAATTTCCAAGTCAGCAGTTGTAACCGTGGTCTCAGCTAGTCTAGCCGACCCAATTTCCGAGTCTCCTTCCAACTTTTTTTCAAAGTTGGATATCCCTACAAACCTTTGAGTCATGCAATACAACATGACCTTAAAAGTTTCCAGGACAGAGGAATGTCACATTTTTGAGCCTGTTTCGTTCTACCTTCCCCTCATATTCAGGATGAGGGAAATTGGCCTGGTCAGACACTACCCAGGCAATCAAAAAGCCAAGAATCCAAGCTCAGCTAACGCTCACGTTCAGTTTACCAAGTGTTATAAATGCTTTCTGGCCAAATTTAACTCCATCTGGGGAATTGGGGGATGGTGCATTCTTCACCCTAAGTTTCAGCATTCTGCCTGTCCCCCCGAGTCATCCAGGGAGCCCTTCACCACTGAGCCTCACAAACTCTTCATAAAGATATTTCACAAACATCTCCTGACAGCCTCTCTGGGGTTGTGCACTTAGATACCTGCTTGGCAGCCAGCTCTGGCACATTTGATGGGGGCTCTGCTGCTGGCCCCCCTCCAAATGGGCAGACCTAGGAATTTGTAGCCATACATTTAAATAGCTTATTTAGCCGTGCATGTTCCACATTAATTGCTCCTGCCTTCAATTTCATTTGTGCTTGGTAATTTTCTCCCTACACAGAGAATACAGATAAAATTTGATGGGCCGTGCTGGCCCTGGGCCGGACGACGACAAAGCCTCCTCTCGCATTAATGCCGATGAGTTCAGAGGACAGGCAGGGATGCCACGAGTTGTGAGCAGCTAGTGGGGCTGCATGTTCCAGAGAGTGGTGATTGAACTTACTGATCCACGATTCACGCCTCTTCTTTTCAGCTTCCTCCCCGGATTTTGTCAATGGGAGACCGCAGGGCCTACCAAGCAAAGGATGGCCTGCAGAAGCTTGTTTAATGATTCCATTTAGGGGGCACAAAATAACTATTTTCCCTTACATTCCCTGACCCTCAACAAATAATTAAAGACACCATCAGGGCATTTCATCAACCCTAGGACTTTGCTTTCTGCATGCGCTGTAAGCAGTCTTGAAAGAGTTGGCCAGTAAGAGTATTTTCCATTGAGATGACTTGCATAAAATTGGAGTTTGTAATTAGCAGAAAATGTGTTTCTCCTTCATGCCATGTTCTGGCATGACAAAGTTTTAGAGTTTCTCTTCTATCTGTTCTGTGTTTGGCCAGGCAGCCCATATCTGTCTACCTTGCTCACCACATCTATTCACCCAGACAGGTTCTCCCCAAGAGAACATTTTGGCCGGGACATTGTCAGTGTTCTAATCACCAGTGGCAATGCCAGGCACTGAGAAATGCAAATCGTCATCAGGGGAGAATCTACATAATGGTTCTGGACACTCAGCTTGGATTTAGAAGCTGCTATAGGTAGATTTTTGAGTACTGTGTGATTGTGACTTAGGGACAATGCTGAGATTTATTAACAGTAAGCTTTGGCCTGATACCAGTGTCATACTGCATTAGAGAAAGCTCTGGCTTGCCTTGGTCATTCAGCCTGAGCCGCAAACACCCCCTTGCTGCCTCTGACGGATCTCTATTGCTGCTCATTAGTTTTGCCTGCGTCAGTTAGGATGGAGAACTCAGGATGCCACAGCCCTCCATGTGGCAGTATCCTGGTGATCCTTGAAGGTCAGTGGGAGGGGAGGGAGAATTCCATGAGCATTGTCCTCCGGAAAATTCATTCTTCATGCAGTGTTACCATTGCTAACAAAAGGCCGTGCTGCAAACTTAACATGCCCTTCTCCTCCCCACCATTCTTTAGACAAATCCACACCTCTTCCTGTGCTCCTCCCCTTAGTAAAGGGCACCACCATCCACCTCCGTTGTCCAAGCTAGAAACCAGGGGTCATTCTTATTGCTTTCCTCCTCCCGCATCCTCAACCATAGTCAGTAACCAAATTCTGTCCAATCAGTCTCCACAATGTCAACTGAATATATTGTTCTTCCTTATTCTCATCCCCAATTACCCAATTCTGGTGCTAGCTAGCTGAGTAAATAGCCTCAGCTGCAGTCATCCACCCTCCAGTTCCTCTTCATCCCCATCCAGCTCAATCCAGCCTTCACACATCATTAGTTTTTATTCTAAAAGACAAATCTGCCCATGGCACTTCTCCTGTTTAGAACTTTCAATGATTCCGATAACCTATTCCTGTAGAATAACCGTCTGACTTCTTCTCATGACATTAAGGTCTACAGCCTTCAAGAGCCCCCACCATTTCTTCCACCTCACTTTCTACTGTTCTTCTCCATACCTCAGGCAATGCTGACCCCCACGTATTCTTGTCCCAAGCAAGTCAAACCCTTTCGTGCCTCTCTGCCTTAAGCATCCTTTCTCTTGCCTTCGCAGCGTGGAAAATATATATCCACCCTTCCAGCTTCTACTCAAAGATAACGCCTTTTATGAGACTCTCTGATGCCCTTTACCTGTAATAACATTTTTATTTTGTCATAATCAGTATTTTACATGCTTGTTGCCCAAGGTCACATTGGGCCACCTGAAATTCTAGTTCTCAGCATATATTCTTTGCTCACTAATATTTAGGAAAGGAAGGAAAGAAGGGAGGGGGGAAAGAAGTTCATTGGTCTGTAACTTAGAAAGACAGATTGTACAGAGAGCACAAGTTACATGTTTTATATCCTTTATGTAGATAGATATCCCGTATTTCTAGGGTAAACAGGAGTCCAAGATTTTTGGGAAAATGGATATTATAGAAATATAACCTCTCTGGACAGCAAATGGAATTTTCAACAAGTTGGACAACTACCTCATGTGTATTAAAGCCAGCTGTTTTATTAGAAAATTAGAGTGAGCCCACAAATCTAAGACCTCCAACCAGCTCCAGGCACAACAGGGATAAAAGGTCACTGGCAAGATACTACCACCCCCAACATGCCAAGATGCGCTCCCATGGCACACCTGCGTCAGAGGGAGGCTGCCTGGAAGATAATCACAACAACAGAAATGTGATTCCAAAACTTCCAGCCAGGAGATCTGGATGGAAGGGGGTAAAGTAGTAAATAAACATAATCTGCTAGGAACAAGGAAGTCAAGATACACATGGCTATTCCCTTCAGTATGCCGACTCATTTATCCACAAAGAAAAAATTCAGAGGTTGTTCAGATAGGGATTGAGGTTCATTCTCTTGCTAGAGAATGATAATTCTAATGCCCATGCATGAAGTGCTAATCTTCATGCATTCCCAACACACACAGATCATATCATACATGTGAAGGCTGAGAGCAAAAGCAACAGAACACACATAGGAATTGGACAGGAGAGAAATATTGAGGCAGACCAGCACGAGTCCTTCAAAACACCCAGCCTTCTCCCCATGGTGCTCAAGCATGCACCTTGCCCCAGATGGCCAGCAGATCTCCATATATACTTGCTTCAATGTCCATTTTCCCCACGGAGCTAGATCTTTCCATCCCCACACATCAGAATCCAGAATATCATATAAAGCAATTGAAAAAGACACATGCTTTATTTCTAGGCCGCTTGGTTCTGTCCATGACTTACAACACTGGACCAACATCCTCAAACTCTCTGCGTCTCAGTTTCCCATGCCTCACTTAACAACAGGGACACATTCTGAGAAACACATTGTTAGGCAATGTCATCACTGTGTGACCGTCATAGAGTGCACCTACACAAACCTAAATGGTATAGCCTATTGCTCCCAGGCTACAGACCTGTACAGCATGTTACTGTGCTGAATACCCAGGCAACTGTAACACAGCAGTATTTGTGTATCTAAACATAGATAAGCGTAGAGAAGGCGAAGTAAAAATACAGTATTATAAACCACCGCGGTAGATGGGGTTGTTGTTGACAAAACATTATTATGCGGTACGGGACTATGTAAGGAACGGGAAACAAACCACACGGGGTTGTCATTTTATCCGTGGAGCTGACATAGGAAAGTAGCAATCTAACGGCTAACACACAGTAGGTGTGTAATCAATCCCAATGGCCCCACTCTTTTCTAATATTAGCTCATTTGTTTAATGTTTTTCTGGCATCTTTACTAGGAATCTATACTCTGTGCTGAAATGAACAGAAAGCCACGGCATTTGGCTGAGCTGATGACATTCAAAAGCTCCCACACATCTTCCTCCTCACATGCATAACTGTCACGGGCTGTGCAGGCCACATTGCATGTCAGAAGGTAAAAAGAATTTGACTTTTATCTTCCTTAAGTGAGATAAAATGTAAGGAATGAACAAGATAAATAAGGCCGTTTCCCTTATAGGTCTTGCTTATTTAGATCTCATTTTGAATGCATGAAAACTAATCTCTGCTGTGTTGGGATTTTTCTTTTTTTTCTCACACACTTAATGTGAAATACAGCAGTAAATGGATGATGTTGGTGTTTGGAAGTATGTGCGGTCAATAGAGGCAATAGGCTATAAGGAAAAAAAAAAGAAAGAAAAAGTAATTTCTTTTCAGAAAGAAGTAACCTATTGTTATTGTATTGGTTGCTAGTAGGTCAACCTCGAATTGATTTTCATGTAGCCAATAGTTCCTTATTCTTGTATTCACAGTTGGGTAATAATAAGTACTGGCAACTGACCAAAATTAAATTATATACTCAGCCATCTACTGTGTATAATGATACAAGTGTCTCTCAAAGCAAAGAGTACTTGGAAGATATGGATGTTACCCCTGGTCCTTTAAAAAGAGTTCTCCCCTTTAAAAGGGCAGACCATATTAAGAAAGGAAAAGAAAAATCTTCTCTTATAATGGCAATTTGAACATATATAACTATATTTCTTCTTCCTTGTTGGACTCCAATTCTCATTAAGTAACCAGAGTATATAAAATTAGAGGAAAATCCTTTACCAGTGGTGAAAACAAAGAAATAGGGACATTCTCATGTTAGAAACTTTTTAGGAACTTCTGTTAGACAACCTAAAGAATAGTCTGGATTGAAGAAAGGGTGATATGGCCCATTCCTTCCCACCAATTTCCCACAGAGTTAACATGAGACACCCACACAGAACCCCTGGAAAACCTTACCTGGGAAATGTGTGGGAAGGAAGTGAGGCTGGTCTTGGACAGTCGATTGACTCCGGCAGTTTTCACCACCACTGCTGGGAAGGGAGCAGAGATCTGGGAAAGCCCGCAGTCAGCCCGTGTTGGGACTGCACTATCGCTCAAGAGACTCACACCTAAACCCCCTCCCAGAACCAGCAACATCATTGGTGCAGCCCAGAGCAAAATGCAAATGCAGGGCTCCTTGTTCAAAAAGTATTGAGGATGTTAACAGGGTGACAGCAGAGCATTAAACCAAGCAGGGAGCCCTTCTAAACATGGGGCCCTGAGCAACTGTACAGGTCACACACCCAGGAAACCTGTGCCCTCCTTTTCTCACCTGTTTACCTCAGTGATGCTCCAAATCTCACTTTCTTAGTCCTCCAGCACCAACCAGGTCATCACTCTCATATTACTCTAGGCATCCTCCTCCTATGGCCCACCATACCCTTGAACTGCACCCTCTGGAACACATGACCTGTAGCCAGGTAGCTCTCCCACTGGCCCCTGAACTTTCTGTCCCCCTTCTTCATTAACGCAGCTGTGCCCCAAAGCCACAGCCTCCCCTGAAGCCTTACCAGGTGGGTGCTGAATGCCCTTGCCTCTTCCACTCACGTTTCCCAGTGAGAAGGGAACAGGAACCCTCCTTTCCCTACCCCCAAGGGCCCCCCTCCCCTAGAGGCCACACCCTGCCACTCTCCACCTCCCTCCAGCCTATAGTCTCCTGACCTCCTGGTCATACCCTGCAGTCCCTCTGGACTGCTGGAATCACAGTCTATCTTTCCACAACCACTCCTGCCATCCTCTTGGCAAATCTAAGTGGCTAACTTTGCCCACACCTGACCCTGCCTGTCAGTCCCCTCATGCCCCTGCCATCTCCCACTCTGCACCCCACCAACCCACAGGCATGCCCTAAAAGGAACAGGACCACCACAAGATCTCAATTACAGGTACTTCAATCTCTCACGAGTCCTTCCTGTCTTCCAGTTAATTTACCTTCGCATCCCAATGAAACAAAGAAACCCCCTTATTTATCCTCCCCAAGACCTCCGGTGCGCTAGTCCCTCTCCATGGCGTTGCCTGTTACTCCCCCGCTGCCTCCACTTTCTGCTTAGCCTCATTTGGATCCATAGTTCATCATCGTGAGTCCTCCCTGGCAGAGTCCTCATCTCCATTACTTCTCTCCACTCTGTATGCATGTGGGGAAACCACAGCTAATGCCAACTTGAGTCAGAAAACTCAAAAGATATCCCCGAATGAAAGACCAAAATAATGAAATGATGACCACACTGACTATCTTGATGACCTTTTCTTTTAATTTCAAAGCTAAATTGTGAGCATCCTATAAGATAAAACACACTACTTTAAAGGAACAAAACCCAGATTGAATGATGACTTCTTCCCTAAAATCCTAAAACAATGAATTGATGCTAAGGGATTCTTAAGAGTAAAGATTCTGGCAGGCTTTTGCTCATAAATGAGAACAACAGAGCCTCAGCTTTTCCACGTCTACTTGTCACATGGATCCTAATTCCTGAAAACAGACACACTCCACACTACCAGAAGATGAATCAAAACCAGAAAATCAGAACTGAGGAAGTCATGGCATACAAGGAGAATAAAATCAGTAAAACAAGATGTCTAAAGGATTATGCAAAGATGTGGAAACAAGCCAAGTGCCCATCAATACATAGTGGATTAATAAAATGTGGTACATGTATAGCATGGAGTACACTCAGCCATAACCAAGTGGTGAACTAATATCTCTTGAACTAACCTGGATGGAGCTGGAGCACATTCTTCTAAGCGAAGTATCACAAGAATGGAAAAACAAATACCACGTGCACTCACTATTAAATTGGAACTACTTGATCAACACTTATGTGCACATACGGAAATAACACTAATCGGAAATCAAGCCCTGTGACCGTACTTGCCATCACCGCTATTGTGTAGGAAGAGGTCTTTCAGCACAATGTCAGAACAATGCTTCACAAAGCATCTTCAGCAACAATGGCAGTTTCCTTAACAACAATGGTAGTTATTTGCATTGAGAATGGCAATTGCCAAGAAGCCAAACAGGAAAAAGGAAACATGGAGAATCCTGAGGTCCAGATTGGAGGATAGAGGGTGTCGGAAACAACCAAAAGGAAGAGTGTGAGGATACCAATAATCTTGGAGCAGATTTTTTTAATTCCCATCATTTCACACTCATTTCATATATAGATTAAAACTCATTTCCTGAGGCTACATTTATCAATCCCCATATAAGTCAGAGATACCCCATCCCAGACCCATTTGGTGTCATTGCCTAAATGATATTTGGTCTCATTTTCCCTTAAGTGTGTGCTGGGGAAGTATCCAGAGTGGTTATTCTAACAAAATCTGCCTGGGGGAAGAGATGTGGCTTTCTAAGACACTCTCCCCTTCATGTAGCATTAGCAATACAGACTCTATTTTTTCTGAATTCTCAGTAAGAATATCGCTGGGGTGAGGGGGCTGCTCAACACGGAGTAGGAAGATGTGTCCTGTGGGCATGACTGTCCCTGATTACAGGCAGCACAGCCATGGCAGCAGCTAGATGGAACCCATAAACACCTGTCCACGCTCTGCCTGAGCACAGGATAATTAATACCCTGCTCATAGCCTTCCACTTCCCATTTACTTTGCCAATGCTGCAGTTACATACCACTGACTTTCCCAAATTGGATATTAATGATTTACTCTCTGAAATCTAAGGGTGCTTACAAAGCATGGTAGTGTGAGTGGCTTTAAAAAAAATAGTGAAAAGAGAAAATGCTCCCTTCTCCCCTTGTGGGTGTGGCCAGGCAAAAGATTTATGGAAGAGGGTCTCTTTTGGCTGTTGACTGTGAAGGCAAAGGCGGGCAGAGGGAGAGGGGCTGGCCGCCCACCTGCTTCAGACATCTCAGTTGCCTGCTGACAGTGCTGGGATCGATCACAGGGTGAGAGCTCTTTCCGCGTAGCTGAACTAATAGAACTCATTCATATTCTCTCACAAAAAGCAAGAGGCACTCCCGTCAGCAGCAGAAGAGTACACTGATCAGATGCCCAGGCCCTGCCCTCAGCTTACCCCAGGTCCCACCTCCAGCCCTGAGAGCAACTCACACCCTTGTCCCTGAAAGTCTATGTTGATCCCCGTGGTGGAGACCTGATAGTGAGGTGAAGGCTCACCTCCTCCCAAGAGCTGTCTTTGACATATCCCACATGGCACTTATTATTAATTCTCTCCATACTGCCACCCCTGTGGTATGGAGTCAGTTTACTGGTCAACTTAGAGAAGTCAGGATATTGCACAGTAGTGGATTTCAAATGACATATTTTTCAAGCAAAGGCACACTGGTTTACAACAGTAGCACTTAGCACATATGCAGCAACACAGTTTACAAAGCTTTGTCCCATAGATCGTCTGGTTTTATCCTCATATCCTCACAAAACCCTGTAAGGCGGATGAGTGAACACAACACATTTTATTGTGCTGACTTTGTTGCAACATGTGCACTGCTGCTATTTTAAAGAAGAAATATTTTTAACTTCTTTAAAGATAAATCACTAATATTTTAGGGGTTTTTTAATTGTGCTAAGAACACTTAAGATCTACCCTCAATACATTTTTAAGCACACAATGCATTATTGTTAACCATAGACACAATGTTATACTACAGTTCTCTGTAATTTATTCATCTCGCATAACTGAAATTTTACATTCATTGAACAACTCCCCATTTCCTCCTCCCTCTAGCCTCTGGCAACCGTCATTCAACTCTTTGTTTCTCTGAGTTTGAGAGAAACAGAGACAGAGTCTCATTCTGTCGCTCCAGCCAGAGTGCAGTGGTGTCATTATAGCTCACTGCAACCTGAAGCAATCCTCCTGCCTCAGCCTCCCCAGTAGCTGGGACTACAGGCACGTGCCACCATGCCTGGATAATTTTTACTATTTTTAGTAGAGATGGGGGCCTGGCTCTTGCTCAGGCTGTCTCAAACTCCTGAGCTCAAGCAATCCTCCCACTTTGGCCTCCAGAGTGCTAGTATTACAGGTATGAGCCACCATGCCCAGCCAAGTTTGGCTACTTTAGACACCTCCTATAAGTGGAATTGTGTAGTCTTTCTGCATTCAGCTTATTTCACTTCACATAATATCCTCCAACTTTATCCATGTTGTTGCAAATGGCAGAATTTCCTTCTTTTTTGAGGTGGAATAGTATCCTACTGTGTGTATATGTCACATTTTCTTATTCATACATCCATCGATGGACACAGGTTACTTCCGTGTCTTGGCTGTTGTGAATAATGCTGCAATTAACATGGAAGTTCTCATACCTATTCAAGATACAGATTTCATTTCCTTTGCATATGTACCCAAAATTGGAACTGCTGGATCATACAGTAGTTCTATTTTTAATTTTTTGAGGAAATTCCGTACTGTTCTCCATAGTAGCTGCATCAATTTACATTCCCACCAACAGTGTACAAGAGTTACCTTTTCTCCACATCCTTGCCAATACTTATCTTTCATTTCTTTGATAATAGCCACCTAACAGGCATGAGGTGGTAGCTCATCGTGGCTTTGGTTTGCATTTCCCTGATGATTGGTGGTGCTGGGAACCTTTTCACATACCTGTTGGCCATTGTACGTCTCCTTTGGAGAAATATGTATTCAAGTTATTTGCCAATTTTTTAATTGGGATTTGTGGGAAGGAGGTGCTATTGAGTTATAAGAGTTCATTCCTTATATCTTTTGGATATTAACCCCTTATGGTTTGCAGATATTTTCTTCCATTCTGTGGGTTGGCTTTTCACTCTGTTGATGATATCCTCTGCATTGGTCTTAGCAATGATTTCTTGGTCATGACATCAAAAGCACAATAACAAAAACAAAAACAGACAAGTGGGACTACATCAAACTAAAAAGCTTCTGCACAGCACAGTTTTGTTTGTTGTTATAAAATTATATAAAATAAAATACAGATCTTCTCCCTATTCCTGAGGCTTACTCCACAGACAATAAGCTACAGCTGCCATCAGCCCACCTGCCCTCACCCCACACACAGGATGGGAATCTGAGACAGGGGAGGGACAGGATGGGGAATATCAGAAAAACCTTTTGTACACATGTCTTGGTAACAGCAAAGAGAAATACCACATTTTGACCATGTCAGAAGGGCTTTCTCAAAATGCCTTATCCAAGTAAGTTGTGTAATATTTTATTCTAGACATATAATAGATAAAGAAACAAAAGCTCAATAGGCAAAGCGGTTTGGCCAATCGCATACAGTTGGCCAGTGCTGTGCTTGATGCAGCACTTTTGAGTTAATATCCTGAGTTTTTGTAACACAAAGAAAAGTGTAGTTTGCTGCCCATAGAAAGTGCTTCTCAGTACTTAAGGGGTGAGGAGGGAAGAGCATGTGTAGAGTTGCCGTGTGCCAGGCACTGTGCTAGGCTCTTCAGATAATCATCTCGTTGACACCTCTCTAGGCTTCAAGCCAGGCATCATTACCATTTCCATTGTTCAGATAAAGAATCTTGCTTAAGGCCAAATAACCAAAAAATAGTTAGGTCAAACGTTGGTCTATGTGACAGTCAATCTGACCCCCAAACTTGGAAAGCTTTAATTTCAGTTCAAATCTCTCACTGGTTTTCTTTCTACCCTTTCGCTGATAACCCTGACTTGATAGCGTTGCTTCCACTTCCCTGAGCAACAGAGACATGTCTGAGCACGCTGGCTGAACAACTCCAGTGATGTGGGGGTGGGAGGATGTAGCCACCAGTCTCAGGGGGTCAGATGACAACTGGGAGAGGAGAAATGGCTCTGCCTCCTTTGGCTCTGTGTCATTCTAGACGTCCCACTGAGAAACAAAGAGCAGGAAAGGAGGAGACAGAAGGTGAAGGAGAAAACACAGAAAGGCAGGGAGTAGAAGGGGAGGTCAAATCAAATGACTGTGCTTAGTTGTTCTGGTGAAGAGTATTTAAAGCTACCTGTTTCCCAAAAGATTGAGGAGATTTACAGAACGGACATGTGTACTATTAAGAAGGCATACGGAAAGGGGCTGAATCATGAGTGTTTGAGTTTGACCAAGTTCCAGCTCAGCCAAATACTTATTTCTCTGAGCTTCCGTTTTTGTATTTACCAAACAGGGTGATCCTAATGCCTGCCTCATGGTGTTCTGGTAAGAATTAAATGAGGAAAAGCCTAAGATGTACTCACCCCAGCAGCTGATTCATAGCAAACTTTCAGTAAATATTAGCTACTCTTAGGGAGATGTGTGTGTGTGCATTTTAACCAAGGTTAATGGTATAGTTTAGATGTTCAATGCCCTCCAAATCTCCTGTAGAAATTTAACCGCTAGTGTGGCAGTGTTGGGAGATGGGGCCCAGTGGGAGGTGTTTGGATCATGGGGTTAGATCCCTTGTGAATAAATTAATGCCCTTCCTAGGTAGCCGGGGTGGGGAGGGCCGAGGAGGGATAAGTGAGTTCTCGAGAACTAGTTGTTAACAACCTCGAGAGCTGATTGTTGAAAAAAAATAAAATAAAGCCTGGTATTTCCCCTCTCTCTTTCACTTCCTCTCTCACCATGTGATCCCTGCACACACCAGCTCCTCTTTCCCCACCGTGAGTGGAAGCAGCCTGAGTCCCCTCAGGAAGCCAGTCACATGCCAGCACCTCCTTCTTGTACAACTGGCAGAATCATGAGCCAAATAATCCTCTTTTCTTTCTTTTTTTTTTTTTTTTTGAGACAGAGTCTCACTTTGTTGCCTGGGCTAGAGTGCCATGGCGTCAGCTTAGCTCACAGCAACCTCGAACTCCTGGGCTCAAGTGATCCTCCTGTCTCAGCCTCCCAAGTAGCTGGGACTACAGGCATGTGCCACCATGCCCAGCTAATTTTTTCTATATATTTTTAGTTGGCCAATTAATTTCTTTGTATTTTTTTTAGTAAAGACGGGGTCTCGCTCTTGCTCAGGCTGGTTTTGAACTCCTGACCTTGAGCGATCCACCCACCTCGGCCTC
>CAUYRT010070844.1:0-25749 GCA_963574885.1 Lepilemur ruficaudatus
CCAATTAATTTCTTTCTATTTATAGTAGAGACGGGGTCTCGCTCTTGCTCAGGCTGGTTTCGAACTCCTGACCTTGAGCAATCCGCCCGCCTCGGCCTCCCAGAGTGCTAGGATTACAGGCGTGAGCCACCGCGCCCGGCCCGATTGGGTAACTTTTAATGAACATAAATGTTTTGGTTCATAGTTCTGAAGGCTGAGAAGTCCAATATCAAAGTAGTAGGATCTTGGGAGGGCCTCCCGGCTGCATATCATTTTGTTAATGGAAAAGAACCCAAACTCTGTAAAATAATTTAAAAAGGATTATTCTGAGTCAAATATGTGTGACTATGGTTTGGAGAGCCACATACAAGGATCCTTGAGCAATGGTCTAGCCACGGTTGGGTTACAGTTCAGTTTTGTATATTTCAGGGAGACAGGAATTGCACACAAAGTCATAAATCAATACATGGAAGTTGTACATTGGTTTGGCCCCAAAGAAGCAGGACATCTCAAAGCAGGCATTACAGGTTATACGTGAGTTTAAAGATTCTTTGATTTGTAATTGGTTAAAAAAATTAAACTTTGTCTAAAGACTTCGAATATTTTATGTTAAGATAAGGAAGTCTGTTAATCAGAGACAAACCACTGGACATATACACAGATTCAAGTGATCTGTTAAGTAAATTGAGGACCTACAGGTGTGGTTTAAGCATTGTCTTGCATAGTCTTAGGCCTGTTAATGAGTTACAAAGGATATCTCCAAGAAAGGGGAGGGTGGGAAATGACGAGACATGTCTGACCTCCCTTCTCATGGCCAGCAACTCAGCTTTAGGATATTTCTGGGGTCCCCTTGACCAACAGGGGGATTATTCAGTCAGCTGGGGGGGGCGCTTAAGATTTTATTTTAATTCACAATTTCATGACAGAAGGACAGACAGAAAGAGAGAGAAAGAGCAAGAGGGTGCTGAACTTACCCTTTTGTAATAGCATTAATCCATTCATGAGGATGGAGCCCTTGTGATCTAAATACTTCCCATTAGTCCCCACCTCCCAACACTGTTGTATTGATGATTAAGTTTCCAATACATGAATTTTGGAGGGGACAAAACATTCAAACCACAGCAGCAGTATTTAAAAGAGGTCAGTTAGGTTGCCCCAGAGTTTAGGTTTGGCTCCTAGTGAGCTTGGCAGCCTACTTTAATAGGAACCACCTGAACAAGAGCCCAAACTCTAAAACCTAATTCTAAAATATAATTCTTTAAAAAATTAAAAATATCACTCACTGTCAAACACATGTAAAATAAACATTAGTCAAAGACTTTATTTAACTCATGAATTAGTGAAGAAACCAGCAAGATGTTAAAATCAATTCAAATGAGAATTTGAGGAACAGAGACATGTTGGCAATTGGTAATGCTGACATAAATTTGCTAATAGATATGAACCTAATTAATATCGTATCAGATTTTAAAATGTAATGGTTGGGATCATTTTTTTCTGGAGAACAGGAATTGTCTGAGGGAGAATTGGAGGGGAGGCACCCTCAGGAGATGACTCTAATATTGAGCAATGCAATTTCATAGTAAGCCTGAGATTGCACTGAGATTTATTTGACTTATATAAAGCTCAGGCAGTAAATTCAGTGTTTTTTCTGGTCATTTACCTGGAAGATAGATCTGTGTCTGATATGCCACTTTTATCACTTTCCTAATTCTTGCTAGAGGTTGACCCTTTTCACAAAGTTATAATCTTAGTCACTAAATACTGGAGGGAGAGTTGCAGGGTCCTCCACAGCTGTGCATTTGGTAGTAATCCCAGTCCAGCTCCAGAGTAAGTGAAATATAAATTCAGGTGGAGAGAAGCTAATCATTATTCTAATGCTGTTCCCAAGGAAAGGAAATAGAGACTTGTGTCTGGGAATGGTAGCTGCTTTAGGGGAAGCTAACAAACTTCAGACCAGAGAAGTAAAATCCTAGGTAGAGTCATACAAGGAGAACTTTTTAAGGGAATGGTTGAAGCAGGAGGGGTGAAGAGGAACTGACTCTAAAACCTGGGTGTATGAAGAAGAGTGGGAAAATTTCAACGTAATCCTGAAGAGTTAGGACTTAGATAGTACAAAAGGCAAATACAAATTAAAAATAAAAGGGTTAATTCTCCCTGTTGAACATAAGGGAGGCTAATTTCCCCCTTCTCCTGCCTTTTCTTTCAGCATTTCTTTCTCTATTCTTTAAAAATGTATGAAAATATTTGTAATGGCCAAATAAGCTTCTTACCAGTCTCACAACTCAGCAAAGTTTCCTCAAGGACCTGAATGTTGTCTCTTTGATATCTAATCATCAAGAAAGGTAAGGCCCCATCTCCCAGTGTCCTGGAAAAAGATAGTCCTAACTTGTCACCTGCCTACAAATTGCAAAATCTACCTAATGTATCCTCCACTTGACTATAGTAAAAGAGTGATATTTCTTTGTGTATTTTCAATTACTTTAGTGGGTAACCTGTAATGCATATCACATTCTTGTTTCATACGTTTTTAATAATAGAATTGCTTTCTTTCTCTCTTACCTTTGTAGAGAGGTTTTCCAGATTTGGAGAGATTTTATTTTTAATCATATTTCTCCTAACAATAGCAAACAATCCAGAGAAAGAGATGAAATTGGGATCCAAGAGAAAGGTTAGTGCTTTCCCAAAAGTCAAAGAAACTAAGAATTAGCTCAGATTTTGACTGGAAAGTACAACAACACAGATAAGGATGCTGAAGGAAAAAATAGCCTGGTAATATTAAATAACATTTATAGTAGGCCATTGGTTTGGACTGAGCCCCTGCTCTAGACCCAACAGTACAAGCCAAAATGAAGTCACTCATGCTAAAGTTCCACATCACCAAGCCTAAACTAAGTTGTTTATCTCACCTTCCAAGAAATCAAATGTGTGAGAGACAATAGGCAAATAGGCTGTTTGGACAAACCAGATTTAGCCAGCATAAGAAGGAAGTTCCCTCTGCTCTAACCTTTGCAAGTGAGAAATGAAAGTAAAATCCTAAGCCCCATAACTGACTGAACAGACCCTCTCTTGGCCAAGAGGACACGAGAGAAACCTTAAAAACTGAGTTCCCAGCTATGATGGGACAGAAGTTTAGACATGCCTCATTATACCCCCTCCTTCCCTTGCTAACTACCATTAGGTTTCCTTTCCTAAGAGTTAAACAGAAATCAGTCCTTTTGAAAGACTCACTCCACCACCGATTTACACAACTACCAGATTTCCTTCCAAATAAAAGACCACCAACCATGGACCGGTTCTGGCTGGTTTACAGAGGCTGCACACAGCTTCCATGCCACTGTGTCCTCTCTTTCACTTTTTGACATACAGAGCCCTAATTATAATGCATTTAAATGTTAAATCTCTACCTCAAAGTGAACATTGGACATATGTAACATGCATATTTGCTTATTACACATGCATGCATCCCTTCTTTGTGACTATTCATAGCTCTTCCTATAACCTGTTAAATATGTATTCTTAGCTAATCCATTTGGCATAAATTCCTTTCCACCCTTCCCTCCCTGGAACTGCCTTGTTCCAGCTTCTGCTGAAGGCTACACTGCCCAGCCTGAGGTTATGTCCAGCCTGCAGGTTACAATCCTTTATAAAAAATAAAGCTCTCCTCTCCAAATTCATGAACATTGTGATTCTTCAGTTGACAAAAGGAAAGTCACTATGAAATAAGCAATCTTCTTTTTATTTTCTGTTTCTGCTTCCCTCAGCCTTTTTCTGTTTATAAAACTAATCTCCTCTGCTCAGCTCATTGGAACACTAATTCTATTTTAGATAATGAGGGGTTGCCCAATTTTAGAATCACAAATAAAAGCCCATTAGATTTTTAAACTGAATTTGTTGTAATTTTGTCTTTTGACAGTAGTTAAAACCATGTTATCTTGGTCTTAGGTACCCTTAGGTTCAGGATCAAGTTTTATCACTTACTAGCTAGTTAAATTACTTTCTCTGTGGCCAGGCTCAGTGGCTTATGCCTATAATCCTAGCACTCTGGGAGGCCGAGGTGGGAGGATTGCTTGAGCTCAGGAGTTTGAGATCAGCCTGAGCAAGAGTGAGACCTCGCCTTTCCCAAAAATACAAAAATTAGCCAGTGTCCTGGTATGGGCATGTAGTCCCAGTACTCAGGAGGCTGAGGCAGGAGGGTCACTTGAGCCCAGGAGTTTGAGGTTGCAATGAGCTATGATGATGCCACTGTACTCTATGTGGGCAACAGAGTGAGACTCTGTCTTAAAAAAAATTACTTTCTCTGAATCCCTGTTTTCATCTGTAAAATAAGAGTAAATAGCACCTACCATAGAGAGATTTCATGAGGATAAGATAATGCAAAGTACTTAGTATAGGCTTACTGCATAGGATGAGTCTAGTAATTCTTACCTATTCATAACATATAATCCTTATCTATTTATAATAATTTCTAAGAGTTATTATAAAAGTCTAAGTTATGTTTAAATTATTTTGAACTATCGTTAGAAATTAATGGCTGTTGAACTGTAACACAATGATCTGTATGTGGTTCTATTAGGACTCAGGACACGCCACCCCAAAATATGACTATAGGAGACCAGAAAATGCCAACCCAAAATATGCCTCTTCGGCATATTGATTGTTGTGACCTGGTCATTTTGAGAAACTGCAGACAAAGGAGTAGTTCTGAAAAGTTGTCCTTTGTAAAGGAAATTCACATCCATGAAAGAAATATCTATTTGAAAGCATGTCTCCTCTCTGCACCAGGAAGAGAAAGAGGACTAAATCACGAGAGACTCTTATTGGTGGAGAAGGCCTCCAATGAAACCTGCACAAGAAACTTTACTTTTGCTTAAGGTGTTTTTTCTGGCTATCTCACCTTAAGCAGGACTTTTCCTATACCCCCTTTTCTTTGTTTGAGCAAATGATGGTATTTAAGCTTGAAGTTTAAACTTTCTTTGAGATCTACTCTAGAGATTTACTCATGTCTCTAGGTTTTTTCTCATGTATACCTGAGGTGTATGTTAATAAACTCCTGTTTGGTTTTCTCTTGCTAATATGTCTTTTGTTACAGGGAATCCTGGTTAAGATCCATGACAGGTAAAAAGGAAATTATTTTTCCTCCCCTATAGTTCCCAGATTACCTGGCCCTGCAGTAATGCCACTGAACCATGGCAGACATAGTGCAAGGTTTAAGGGAATTGCAGAGGATTATAGACTGGGATTCTGGCAGAATCACTTTTTTAAAAAAAATACCTGATTGATCCCCTGGATGGAGGCAGTAGGAAACTATTCATGCATTGCAAAATCTGCAAAAACAAATGAACAAACAAACAAAAAAAGGCCAGTTTTTAGTGACACTGGGCTCATGTTTGTCACATCCCTATCTTCCCATGGTCCTCTGACAGATGTCAGGAGCACTTTGATTGTGGACTCTGGAATGGTGGGCATCACTCACCCTCAGACCATCAGCATCAGTTAAGTATGAACTTTTGACCACGTGGGGCCTCTGGGAGAGTATGTCTGTCTATGGCATGAGACATTTCAGTGAGTTCCCAAATATTACTGACATTCCTAATAATTTCTAAAATAACAAGTTTTTTTCATATAAAACAGACATTATTTCTTGGAGCTCTCTCCAAAGTCAGTATTGGAAAAAGATGACTGCGGCGTCATAGAAACCTCATTAGGGAATCAGAACACGCAGTGAAAATGCTCAAAACATTTGTCAGAGCTCCTAAGAGTTGATGAAAGAAACTTCTTGCTCTGGTGGGTTTCTCCACAGTCAAGGAGGTCTGTGACAAAGCCGGCTTTGTGACGAGGCCGTAGCTCTGGAGCTGGGCTGCCAGGCTGACTTCCAGACACAGAAGTGAATGACTCCCAAGCCTGACCCCAGCTGGAAAAGTGGAACATGCTAGAGGAAAAATCTAGTAAGAAGAAAAAGGCAGCTCATTAAATTGCCTACCACATAAAACACAGTTTTAAAGATAAGGAGAAAGTGTAGTTTCTCAGGTTCAGAAATAGTGGTTTCAAATATGTTCAACATACACGGTCTGATTCAAGGTTGGAGGACTGATCCTCCACTCCCAAGAATTCTGCAGGGAACATATGTGCACAGATGCTACACACATCTGGTCTGACTAAATCAACACGTTAAGGGGGGAAATGAAATTTTAAGGCCTCTAAAATAGCACCAGTGGGTAGAAGAACTATTCAAAGAGGAATTTTTAAATGCCTGAGGTTGGAACTCTCAACTTTGAACTAAAAGAAGACCCAGTGCTTGCTACATGGTTGAATCTGTGTTGAACTATGAATTTTAATAGAATTGATTTGATGATTAATACATTTTATTCTATGTCACTTTAGCTACAGACTAAAAAGTAATAACCATTATTTTAGTCATGTACGTTGCAACTGATAAAGGGACATTCATTTAAGGAAGCATTTGTAGAGCCTAGGCAAGTACTCTCCATAACACTGAATTTGAAAATATTTTATAATCAATGGCAAAATTTACTCACTACAGCTTAGAGTTATTATACCTTTGGTGTGCTTTTTCTCCAACAGAATATAAATATGTAAATGCTCATGATTGTGAATTGGCTTTTTCTATATTCTGATGGTACCTCACCACCATGTGAATTACAAAACGTCCAGTGCTAATTACTCTTGCTCATTATCAGATGTGTTTTCTAATTGATATAATGATGTGCTACAGAGCACATGACTCTATTAAAGGTACCAGGGCTTTTCAAGCTCTTTTAGAGGGTAACTCAAGTCCTCTCACCAAGTAGGGGTAGTAACAAACCAAGAGTAGTTAGAATGTTAGTGCGCGCATTTAAATTAACTACTGAAGGGCATTATTGTTATTATAAAAATCACATTCTCACCCTGCTGTATTTTATTCATATTGCTGTCCTTCTTTTACTTTATGAAAAGGATGTTTCCACTGTTTTTTTTTTCCATAAATCATCCGTAGGCTTTTAATGTTTCAAAGCATTTCTTAAAATTTCTGAGTAGTGAGTGTTGCTCTCAAGGCTCTTCAGTAAAGATTAATGAAATTTCAAAGATATATACCACTTGTTCTAGTCATTCAGAGACATATGACCTTTCAATTTATAAGTATTCTGACGATTTTGGTCACATAGGCATTACTGTTAATTTACAAGCATTTAAAACTATTACTCTGTATTAATGCATTTGAAATGTCAGAGAGATTGTAGGCACACTTTAGAGGAATCACCAAAGCAATAATTAAGTGTCACTGTTATACCAATATTCAATGTCGTCTAGTGACAAGGATCATGTGCTTTCACACCCATAGCCCAGGTTTGATTCCTAGTCGGAGAACCAGTTCCTGCAGATGTAACATTTATTAAAAAAAATTGGTTTGATATTTGTGTGATTCTTGATTTAGGGGGGTATTCGTTTGCTACTGATCCTTTTCCTTTCCATGGGCAGCTTTTGATCTCCTGTCTCACTGACTGTCTAAAATTTATGCCTAAATTAAAACAATTTTCCATCTGTGGGCACATGGGGTGGTCAGCCTTTCAGTGAGGACAGTCAGCTGAGAAGCCGAGACCCTAGAGAATACGGTGGGACATAAATGTGGGTCGTACCCCATTTGTGGCTGGCGAAACTGTCCTCTGTTTGAGATATCTTGGGGGTGGTTCTGGATCTTGTGAAGGCTGCTTTGCTCCTCTTTGGAGATGCCTCGTGGGTCTTTGGTTAAGTCATAACCTTGGTTAAGCCTTGTCAGTACTGGCGACTCACTTTGAAAGGCGGCTTTGGTTTAAAAGAAAAGAAAAAAAGGAAACTCAAAAGCCAGAAATATTGGCTGTTTGTGCCAGGCAAGATCTGGTAATAAGAGATTTAAAAATATTTTTTATAAGAGCTCTATGGTCAGAAGTCAACTTAATTAAAAGCTGATATTCAGGTTATAATTTTTTGGTTATAATTTTTTTATATATATAAAAGGCCTTTTTACTTTTTTTCTCTTTTGGATCCTGTTTCTGGGAAATTTTTTCACTTGACTATAACCCCTTTTTAGTGACGCGTTTGTTCCCTCTGTTTGCTTCCTTTCTTGTTGGTATGATTTTTGCTGGGGAAAAAAAAATGTAAAATGGCATTGGCCTTTTTAGAAAGCTTAACATCTCTCCAAATTGGCTCCTCTGAGAATTGCTCTCCCATTTACCTCTAATCCTCCTTCCTCTCTGCCATCTTCAGTACTACCTGACGCAATCTAGGAGGAGACTTCTGACAACTCTGAGACCCCTAAAGGAACACAGAAAAAAGCACCACACGTCCCCTTTTGGGAGTCTTCTGTTTTCCCTGTGGCGGTCTAAGAATTATGGGCACGTTTCTCTAAGGTCTAAAGCTCTGCTCTCTCTTGCACTGAGTTCCCTGATCTCTTTGGGGTTAGGGGATACGAGGGATTACTTTGTACTGTGAGGGAGCACTTGACCCTTGTGTGTGCAATGGCTGGCGAGTAACTGGCAAGGACTCGTTTTGCAGCTGGCTGACAGTGATTGCAGTGAATGGTTGTCTCTCCAGGGTTTTTCTTTTTGTGTACAGTTAAGAAAGGCATGGTTTGAACATTTGGAGGCTGTGCAACCACTCATCACCGAAGGATAAGACTCCCACGGGGGATGGGTTGATCATAGAGTGGCTAAATGGCATTGGGTCGCCCTCCAGTTTCAGGATAATGTTTTTGCAGCAAGGTGTACTATGGATGCATTGCAAGGCCCAATCTCATGACATTTCCCTCTTTTGGGAGGATCTAGGATTCAGTTTTAAAATGGGATCCTTGATTACTTGGGATCTGGATGCTCTGCCTTCTAGCTGTACCTACTTTTTACATATGTAAGTATTAGATCCCCAAAACGCAAAGATTTTGATGGCTCTATTCATTAATGGTCTTTGCCCTGTACTCAGTGGTCCAGTTGGAAAATGGAGACTAAATTAGAGGCTACCTATCTAAATGAAATTGGTTCTTCTAATAAAATCCTGTGGTGAATTCCTATGATTCTGTGTTCCTTGTCATTCATTTTTAATCTTCCTCTAACTAACATGCCCAAATTCATCTTTAAAAAGCTTAAATTATCTTTCTGTGTTTTTAAATGTAAATTTGCTAACCTGTTTTCTCTAAAACTTGGTAAGGTCTTCAGCCATGTGGAACAGATAGACTTTAATTTGTTCCATTTAAAAAGACACAGTTTGACTCCCACTATCCTTTTAAACTAGTGAATTTTACTGGTCTCATGACTAAAATTTTAAAATCAAAGCTAAAAGCTTTTTATTTGTGTTTGTTGGTATTTTTATGAATACATGATACATGTCTGTTTGTATATTGTCTACATGGTACCAAATTGACTTACAAATACATGAGTACTCATAAATTAAACAACTAGCCCAAAGGCTTTTCAAGTTTATGTTACTTTAGTAATCTTTGATAAATAAAACTAGTTTTTAAATTGTTGGTAAAATAAAACAGAAATGTCTTCAGAATTTTAGACATTTTTGCCTGGGTCTACTGGTCAGATAAATTTATACTATCCCTGATAGGTATTTTAAGGTCATAGAAGTGTTACTTCTGTGATATTTTTGAAACTTTTGATTTGTCTGTGAGCTTCTGTCTTTGGTTTTGAGCCTTTAGATTCTCACCATAGTGGCTATGGTGAGATCTAGGGACATATGTGTGTCCAAAGCAGCCACAGAGCAGATCCAAGCCCAGTACGGTTCTGTTTTCCCTAGCCCAGCTCTGCCTCTTGGCCATGCTGGGAGGAGTCAGGTTCTTCAAGCATTGTCTTCACCACTCTGTCCTCTGTGCTGGGCTCTGCATCTGATGCATAAGAATTTAAATTGCTTACTTCCTAGGTTTTTTTTTACTAGAAATTAGGATAATCAAGAGTTCTTATATTTTGTATGACTCTCATACACATTAATAAATTTATATGCCTTTTCTCCTATTAATCTGCCTTTTGTCAATTGATTTCTCAGCAAACCTTCAAAGGGCAAAGGGAAGTTTTCCCTTGGCCTCTATCTTGGGTACCAGTAGTTTAACTCTGAAAATAAAAACGAATAGAGTAGCAGCTAGGTCTCATTCTGTGAATTTTTGCAGGGAAGGGTTCATATCTTACTCATTAAAACTACACATAGCATTTCAACAACCACATGTAAAGATTTTTGGTTTGTGGTTGTGGTAGCTATTGCAGAAACTGACTGAAATAAAGAGGGTCATCTTGTGGGACACTCCCAAGTAAAATGCTCTCCCCTAGCTCATTTTCTCCCCTTGACTCTCTGGGGTTACATTTGGTTGTCACAAACTGAAATGTCAGAGGCGGTAGTGGAAAGGGACAGGAGTGGTAGAGTTCTTCTTCAAAGACCTGCCCCAGGCTCCATGGGCTCTTCCCATTTCCAGCTCTAACACTGTTCTCTTTCCCATGTCAATTTCTCTACAATATAGAACCCTTGGTTCTTTTAAATGTGCAAAGACTCCATTGCTTTACGTTATTTTAAAAGAATACATGCCCTTGAACAAATTAACATCTGTTTCTCCCCTCCCTTCTCCTGCCACATCTCCAAATCACATCCCCAACTAAACTATGGTAAATAATTTTAAATATATATATATATATATTCTCAGAACAATTTGTTGCATATATGCTTCAGTAACAAATTATCCAAAATTTAGTGGTTTAAAATGATCACTTTTTTAAGCCCAGGGATTCTATAGTTTTGAGAGCTCTTTAATAAGTTGACAGGACCTTGCGACAGGTTGCATGGGTAGTGAGTGAAATGAGGGAAAGGGAAGTGCAAAGGGAATTCCGAGTTTTCTGTCTTGTGTAGCTGGTAGATGTGGGGCCCTTGTCTGAGATGCAGAGAAGGACTGGGGTGGGGAGTGCAAAGGAAACAATGAATTTGTGTTGAGATATATGAAGAATGTACAGTCCTCCCTCAGTATATGCAGGGGGTTGTTTCCAGGGCCGCCTATGTATACCCAAATCTGCATGTATTCCAGTCCCACAGTTGGCCCTGCGGAACCCCTGTATGTGAAAAGTCAGCTCTCCTTATAGATGGGTTTCTCATCCCTCAATACTGTATTTTCCCTCCATATTTGATTGAAAAAAATCTGCACATAAGTGGACCTACACAGTTTAAACCCATGTTGTTCACGGGTCGATGGTATAAAACATACATATACAAAATCTGGAAGTCTGCATATTATAGTATTTATATGCTCTAGACAGACAAAGCCATATAGCATGGATTTGAATCCTGGCTCTGCCAATTACTAGTTAAGCTGCTTAGGGATAAAGATTTATCTTTTTATTCCTTATTATGTCCATTTTTTACCTACAAAATAGACATAATAATACCTGCCCCATAGCATTGCTGTGAGGGTTGATGAGTTGAAAACCACACAAAGCACTCAGCAAAGTGTCTGGCATTTACTAAGAAAACAATAAATGTCAGCATTCGCCAGGATTACTTTTACATACTTACTTTCCATCTGGAGAAAGTATCACCAACAATAAAGGTTTTGAAACTATCTACCTGAATGTGGTCTAATTCCTACTTTCCACTGTAAATTTAAAGTTATTTTCAATGCAGTGCAGGGTGGAAATAGAGTTGCTGGCAGGCTTGTACTTTCTCTTCTCTATGTGGTTTTGAACTCAGTAAAGTTATTTAAAATAGTTTCTAAACTTGATGCTAGAAATCAATTGGAGATATGGATAAATTTCAAAGCAATGTAGATATTTTAGGATGTCCAGGGGCTTTGGAAAATAATGTAATCTGACCTCTAATTTTTGGATGATGAAATTAAGACCCAAGAGGTTAAATGACTCATCTGAGCCCACACAACAGAGGCAGAGCTAGGGCTGAAATACAGGCCTCATGACACATAAGCTGCCTCTTAACCACAGCAGACTCCAGCACAATAGTCCAAAACAGTGTTTCTTATACAGAATTTTAAATGTATATAATGAACTCAACCTCCTCTTTAAAGATAAATACAAGTTAAGATTAGGAATGAGGGACCAAAGCAGGAGTTCAAACATCACCATGTTCTTATAAATCCACTAAAATGATCCCTCTAAAAAATAGATGAATGATAATTTAACTAGCATTTTAAGTTTTTTAAAATACATGTTCTTAGCAAGAGTCTGACTACTTTCACACATGGGAATAGATTTTTCTTATACCCCTAAACTAAGAGTTGCTATTTTTTGAGTTTTCTTTTGAAGACTTGGTGATTTTTTTCCTCTGCAACAATTATTTACTTAATGCTGTGTTCAAAATTATACATCCAAAAGAGATTATATTTTAAAGAAATCTGACTCAATTAATCAATGGAATGTTGAAGAGATGGTTACAGGACTTTTTATAATCAACCCAGATTTTGAAGGTTGAGTTAAAAAGATCCAGGCATCACATCTGGGCCAATTATGTTGTAACACTTGAATATAATTGTGTAGAACTAACAAAATCAGTTTTCTTGTTTAGATAGAAGGAAAGCCAAAGATATAGTTTAGTTTTCCATGTCATCTTTTCTGGCATAGGAAAGAGGAGATATAAAAAAAGAAAAACTGCAGGGAAAGATTGGAGGAAAAATTAAAATAACACTTCCTGATGCTGAGAGAAAGGGATATAATTTTTTATATTAAAAAATATATTGGATAAATGTAACATTCGAGAGAAAAGCCAATCTAACTGAACTGGATTATATTAAAAGGACTTTGTTATCTCAAACACTTGGTATCCATAGCAACTGAAACATCTCTATACTTACTCTTTCCATCCTTAGCAAGCGAAATAAACAGCCAAAGAGCTTGTTATCTCCTGATGTCATTGTATCATAGCTAATAAATTACTATTTGAGATGTCTTAACAAATCCTACTATTGTTTTACTTTTAAAAGAGGAATGAAAAAAAAAGAGAAGAAAATGATATAAGAGAACGTAACCAAAACATAGAAATGAACAACCAGCTCACAAGGGGGGTTGCAATAGCACATCCAAGGAAGGAGAGAGTTACTCTCTCAATTTTGCCCCAGGCTGGCTGATGTCCAAGGTAGAGAAGCATGTTCCTGGGCTGCTGCCAAGCTGCAGGTCACCTGGTCCTCCTCCAAGCAGGCTTTGCTGATCTGAAAGGGAGTCCAGACCCAGGTGGGCCAACCTCAGACAGCCCAGAGATGTTCTAAACAGAATGTCCAATCAGTTGTAACAGTGTGTTTTTGCATATATAGCTGGTTGTTATTACTGGATAATAATTTTTTATTTATTCACCAAACATTTGCTGTTTGTCTATCTGTACTGGTCACTGTGTAAGGGCTGAGGATGTTCGATGTGAATGAGGCAGTCCCAGCTGACCAAAGAGTTCACATCTTACATAGAATCTAGATATATTGTTTCCTATTGACGGCAGAAAAGGATCATTAACAACACCTATGATGAACACATCATTATATAATACCCTTAGGACCCAATATTCAATGTCAATTCTTGCAAATAACTGACACATAATAAATGTTGACTGATTATAAGAATTCAAGGGAATTATCAGGCTGAAGTTAATGCACATCAAAATTATCTGTAGCAAGGAAGGTCTCAAAACACAAAGGCTCAATTGTAGTTGAATGAAATGAATGCAAATTAAATATTGTTATAAATAAAGATAAATATAATTAAAGTTTCCAGAAATAATTAGTGGTAAAGCTGACATTGAATCCATACAGTCTGACTCCAGAGGTTTTTGTGCTTACGCTTTGCCTCCTCTTAGAGAGCAAGGCCAAATAGGAAGCCAGACAGATGTTAAATTCTTTCTACAGCTGCAGTGGTTTTTAAAAAAAAAAGAAAGAAAGAAAAGAAAAGAAAACCAGTCCAAAAGTGCAAACTGCAAATTTCTGTAAGCCAAACATACAGTTTGAACTACATCTATTCATTCATTCATTTATTCAATAAATATCGGTCATATCTTCCCCAGGCTGGGTATTCTTCGGGGCACTGGCGATAGCAGAGATGAAAACATATGAAGTCATTGTTCTCCTGATTTTTGACTTGAAACTTTCCACCTTCAAACACACACTATGGTTTATTTATTTATTAAGTTTATTAATTGGGAGAAAATATTTGCAACCCATATATCCAATAAAGGACTAATAATTAGAATCTACAAAGAACTCAAGCAAAGCAGCAAAAAAAAAAAAAAAAAAAAAATCGAACAACTCCATTAAAAAGTGGGCAAAAGACATGAACAGAAGCTTCTTCAAAGAAGATAGACTAATGGCCAACAAACATGAAAAAATGCTCAATGTCACTAAGCATCAGGAAAATGGAAATCAAAACCACAACGAGATATCACCTTACCTAGTCAGAATGGCTTTTATTAAAAAATCCAAATGCAGTGGATGCTGGCGTGCATGCAGAGAGAAAGGAACGCTTATTTTAACACATTGTTGGTGGGACTGAAAACTGGTACAACTTCTATGGAAAAGAATGTGGAGATTCTTCAAAGAATTAAAAATCGACCTAACATTTGAACCAGCAATCCCATCACTGGGTATTTACCCAAAGGAAAATAAGTCATTTTATCAAAAATACACCTGTACTCAAATGTTTATTGCAGCACAATTCACAATTGCAAAGATGTGGAATCAACCCAAATGCCCATCAATTCATGAGTGGATTAACAAAAGGTTGTATATGTATGCCATGGAATACTACTCAGTCATGAAGGGTGCCTTAATGCCTTTTGCAACAATTTGAATGGAACCGAAGACCATTATCTTAAGTCAAGTATCTAAAGAATGGAAAAACAAACATCATATGTACTCACTATTAAATTGGAACTAATTGATGAGCACATGTTAGCACAGAGGAAAGTAAAACTCAACAAAAAGCAAGCAGTGGGAACAAGATGGGCAAAAACCTACCTAACGGGTACAATGAACTCTATCTGGGTGATGGACACACTTATAACCATGACTCAAGCATTATAAAAGCAATCCATGTAACCAAAAGATTTGTAACCCCATAATACTTTGAAATAAAAAAGTTTATTGATTATTGTCTGTTTTTCTTTAACAGAGTGTAAATTCCACAAGGACATAAAATTTTGTACTTTGCTCCCTGAAATACTCCAACCACCTAGAACAGTGCTTGGAATACTGCAAGAATTCAATAAATATCTGTTGAATGAATGGATCATGGAGCTTACCTTTTAGTGGAGGACAGCATAAGTTTTGAAAATAAAATAATATTTAGGAATACATGCAGGATAAACCATAAATTTCCTACGCTTCTTTTCGCTAAGTACAACAGTGAAAGTTCTTAATTACCACTGGCCTTAGAAGGAAACTATGGGTTTTTTTTTTTTAATTATTTTTTTATTTCAGCATATTATGGGGGTACAAATGTTTAGGTTAGGTATATCGCCTTTGCCCCACCTGAGTCAGAGCTTCAAGCATGTCCATCCTCCAGACGGTGCGCACTGCACCCATTAGGTATGTGTATACCCATCCCCTCCTCCCCCTTCCCATCTGCCCAACACTCTATGAATGTTATTACTATATGTGCACTTAAGTGTTGATCAGTTAATACCAATTTATTGGTAAGTACATGTGGTACTTGTTTTTCTATTCTTGTGATACTTCACTTAGTAGAATGGGTTCCAGCTCTATCCACGATAATACAAAAGATCACCATTGCTTTCTGTGGCTGACTAGAACTCCATGGTATACATATACTACAGTTTATTAATCCACTCATGTATTGATGGGCACTTGAGTTGTTTCCACATCTTTGCAATTGTGAATTGTGCTGCTATAAATATTCCAGTGCAGATGTCTTTTTTATAGAATGTCTTTTGTTCTTTTGGGTAGATGCCCAGTAATGGGATTGCTGGATCAAATGGTAGTTCACTTGTAGCTCTTTGAAGTATCTCCATATTACTTTCCACAGAGGTTGTACTAGTTTGCAGTCCCACCAGCAGTGTATCAGTGCTCCTATCTCCCTGCATCCAAGCCAACATTTATTGTTTGGAGACATTTTAATAAAGGCTATTCTCACTGGAGATAAGTGATATCTCATTGTAGTTTTAATTTGTATTTTCCTGATTACTAATGATATCAATCTTCTTTTTGTGTGCTTATTGGCCATTTATATATCTCTCTTGGAGAAATGTCTATTGAGATCCTTTGCTCATTTTGTAATTGGGTTATTTAACTTTTATATTGAGTAATAAGGGTTCTTTTTCTTTATATATTTTAGATGCAAGTCCCTTATCAGACATATGATTTGCAAATATTTTCTCCTTTTGTGAGTTGTCTTTTATTTTCTTAATAGTGCCTGTGATGCACAAAAGTTTTTAATTTTGATAAAGTCCAATTTATTTTTTCTTTTGTTGTTCATAGCTTTGGCATGATGTGTAAGAATGTTTTGTCAAATTCAAGGTCATGAAGATTTACTGCTGTGTTTTCTTCTAAAAGTTTCATAGTTTTTAGCTCTTATATTTAGGTCTTTGATCCATTTTGAGCTGATTTTTTATATAGTATGAGGTAAGGGCCCAAATTTATTCTTTTGTATGTGGTTATTTGGTTGTACCAGCACCATTTGCTAAAAAGATTATTTCTTCCTTATTGGATGGTCATGGCATCCTTATCGTAAATCAGATGACCATAGGTGTATGCATTTATTCCTGGACTCTCAATTCTATTCCATTGATCTATATGTCTATTGTTATGCTAGTGTTCATTACCATTACTTTGTGATAATTTTCAAAGTTAGGAAGTGTGAGTCCTACTTTAGTCTTCTCTCTCGGAATTTTCTGGGCTATTTTCAGTACCTTGAAATTCCATATGAATTTTAAAATCAACTTGTCAGTTTCTACAAAAAAATCTGGGATTCTGATAGGAGTAGTGTTGAATCATAGACCAGTTTGGGGAGTATTGCCATGTTAACAATGCTGAGTCTTCTTATGCATCAACATGGGATGATTTCCATGTATTTAGAGCTTCTATAATTTCTTTCAACTATGCTCTGTGTTTTCAAGAGCATAAATTCTGCACTTCTTTGGTTAAATTTGACCTTAAGCATTTTATTCTTTTTGATGCTACTGTGCATGGAATTGTTTCCTTAATTTCATCTTTGGATTGTTCATTGCATGTGTATAAAATTATAACTGATTTTTATCCTGCAAACTTGCTGAACTTGTTCATTGATTCTAATAATTTTTAATGGATTTCTTAAGATTTTCTATACACAAGATCATGTTATCTGTGACTAGAAATAGTTTTACTTCTTTCTTTTCAATGTGAATGCCTTTTATTTCATTTTCTTGCCTAACTGCCCTGATCAGAAACTTCAGTACAATGTTGAATAGAAGTGGTGAGAATGGACATTCTTGTCTTTTTCCTGAGCTTAGAGAGAAGTATTTACTCTTTTACCATTAAGTATAATGGTAGCTGTGAGATTTTTGTAGATGCCCTTCATGAAGTTGAGGAAATTCTCTTCTGTTTATTGAGAGTTTTTATCTTGAAAGGGTATTGGGTTTTGTCAAATGCTTTTTCTGTATTGATTGAGATGGTTGTGTGATTTTTATTCTGTTAATATGAGATATTGCATTAATTGATTTTCAGATGCTGAACTAATCTTGCATTCCTGGGATAAATCTCACATGGTTACAGTGTATAATTCTTGGTTAACAGGATTATTTTCCCTTGAGTACTCTGAATGTATCATTCCACTGCCTTCTGACCTCTGTTGTTTTGATTGACAAGTTTACTGTTAATCTTATCAGGGTTCCCTTGTAAGTAATAAGTTGTTCTTTTGCTGCTTTTAAGATTTTCTCTCTGTCTTTGACTTTTAGCATTTTTAGTGCTGATGTATCTGTTTGTGTATTTCTTTGCATTTATCCTACTTGGAGTTCATTGAACTTCCTGAAAATGTAGGTTATTGTTTTTCAATAAATTTGGGAGGCTTCTAGTCATAATTTCTTTTCATTTTTTCCTTCTCCTCTCTTTATGGTATTACCATTATGCCTATATTGTGCACTTAATGGAGTTCCATATTTCCCTAAGGCTGTTTCCCTGTGTTAATTTTTCTTTAATTTTTTTTCTCTCTGTTATTCAGCTTGCATGTTAATTCTTCTGCCAGTTCAAATCTACTGTTGAGCCCCTCTACTGCTAAGCTTTTATTTCAATTCTTGGACTACTTGATTCCAGAATTTTTATCCCTTTATTATTTTCTATCTGATGCAACACTGTCATCACGCCTTCCTTTACTTCTTTAGTGTTTTTGTTTAGTTCTACACACCTTTTTATTTTTTTGAAACAGAGTCTTGCTCTACCACCCAGGCTAGAGTGCGGTGGTGTTATCATAGCTGAATGCAACCTCAAACTCCTGCTTTAGCCTCCTCCTGAGTAGCTGGGACTACAGGCACACGCCACTGGGCTCAACTAATTTTTCTACTTTTTGTAGAGATGGGCGGTGGGGGCAGGGGGAACTTATCTCGCTCTTGCTCAGGCTCAAGCAATCCTCCCACCGCCTTAGTCTCCCAGAATGCTGGGATTACAGGGATGAGCCACCATGCCCAGTCCTAAGAACCTATTTTTAATGACTATTTTTCTTTAAATCTGACATCTGGTTGCTGTCAGTGGCAGTTTGTGTTGCTTGCTTTTTTTTTTTTTTTCCCTGTGTATGGGTCCCACTTGCCTGTTTCTTTGTGTGTCTCATAATTTTTTTGTTGGAAATTGGACATTTTAGATAATATATTGTAGCAATTCTGAATTCTATAGACCCCCCTTCCCTTGGGCTGTTAGTGTCATGTGCTTATTTATTTATTTATTTATGTGACCAACTGGGTTACTTTAGTGAAGTTTCACTCCAACACACACACACACACACACACACACACACACACACACACACACACACAGTGTTAAGCATCTGATATTGCTCCCCAGGGAGGCATGGCTTTGGGCTGCCAAGGTAACCCTGGGATGACAAGATGACTGGTATTGGTAGGGCTCTCTTTCTTTCCCTGACTACACCCAGCTGTTGAATTCTACTAATTGCCGGCTGATTACTTTATTGTTTTCCAAAGTAGCCTGGGACATAAATAGCTTTACAAACTAATTCAATCCAACTGTGGCTCCTTTGAAGAAATGGTTTCTGAGGTCAGTACTTGGCATCTGTTCTCACCCCAGGAAAGCTCCTCCCAGCTGTCTTACTCTGGTTCTCTCCCACAAACTAGCCAACTAAAGTCTAGGCTCTATCTTTATGAACTTCACAAATCTGCATCCCAAGTGCCTTCCACCACAATCTCTACTGTTCTTGAGAGAGTCCTTTGGCTTGTAGGTCTCCATGGTTGCAAATGAAGTCAGTTCCCTTGGGAAGAGATTGACAGCTATCTGCTTTACGGCCTTCTTATCCCACCAGGCAAAATCTCTGATTCAGGGCTCAAGTTCTCTCTGAGGGATAGCTCTACTCTAGGATCTGAGTGCTTGATAGAGGGTGAAAGCAGGAGCCCGATCTTGTCTCTCCTGGCATGGAACCACCACCTTATGAACTGGGGTATGGGTGACAGGGGTCGCAGTGCTCCTAGTGGGCCATGCCCAAGATACAGTCTCCACTCCATGAGTAGGGCATAGGAGGGAGGGAGTCCCCATTTATTGACTGAACTCACCCAGTACTTAACCTCAGCAATAGATAGCTGGGGTCAGAATGAGAAAGGCTGAAGTCCTGCTCCTCCTGGGAAGAAAGCCTTCCTACTGGGAGCTGTTCAGAGAGGGATCCCTGATTTCTTGGCTACAGCAGTGTGATGTGAAGTTTCTGCCTTACTGAGCTGCAAAGGGGGAAGGAGACAGTAGTCTTGGCTCAGATACCATAGACTCTCACATTTCCTCCCAAATTTTTGTAGATTTTCTTGATTAGATGTTTCTTCATTTGCTGTTTGCCCTTAGGTCTATTTCCAGGGGCTTTAAGTTTGTTTTTAATAATTTTCACCAGGTTTTCCGTGGAGAAGGTCAGCCGAGTACCTCGCACTATAATGCGAGAAATCCAGTAACCCCTCGTTTCAGGGGGTTTATTGATTGCTAACTTGCAGCAGAAAGCATATGGAGTATATGTCATCCACTCATGAAGCCAAATGGGTTTGCAGCAACTAGTAGCATGATGTGAGATCCCAAATTAATAGTGACAAGATACTTTTGGTGAAATGGTGATTTGCTTAGGTGAGATCACAGGCACTAAGAAAAAACATCTCATAGAAGGTTTGGGTCTGTCAGTAATAGAATAGACACTATACAGTAACACAAATGATTAAACATCTAAAACTCAACCTGTTGCATGGGCTTTGAAGAAGTCGTAAACCAATTAATCTTTTTATCTTTCATAAACATCCCGGAAAAACAGATTTTAATTCAAGCTCAGTTTGATTTCTGAGCCATGCAGAATAAGAGACATTGGTGATATAAAATGAGAAAACAGCTGATTAAGCCTCATCTGAGTTTTAAAAGATAAATGCTTCAGGAAAAAAAATTTCTAGTCATTTACAATAATCACATTTACATCTACCTTGATGAAAATGAGGTACTGCTCAACCTCACAATGATTCTCACCTCTGGAAGATATTTCATATTGTATAAAATCTTCAGAGAGGTGCTGAGCAGAGCACCTGCTGGTATATCATGAATACTAAGAACTCAGCGTTCTTTTGTTGCAGTTGCATCTTTTCTTTGATGCTAAAAGCCAAGAATCACCAATGAGTTTGAAATAGAAAACCCTGTAATTTCTAAAGACATTTCAGGAAAAAGAGAGATGCTGTGTGATCAAATACATATTCTTTGACTTTTGAAACTAGGATTTTTTTCCCTCCATTGATGGGCTTAAAAATCATTTCCATAATACTTTTATATCTTTTAAGCAGAAGATATGGGAACAGCAGGGGATTAACGTTTAGATCATTGGGTTAGAACTAAGATTTCTCACCCTGGTGCCTGTGGTTACTGAAGAGGCTCACTTTCCCCGGAGAATAATTCCCCCACATCTGTGTCCAGAGCCAACATGAAAGGGCATTTATCTCATTAGCTCTCATTTTGTAAGTCACCTTTTTCACCGTTTCTTGGAATTTATAAACACCATATTAGTTTTCCTTGCGCACACAAATCAAATAATAAGGCAGTGAACACATATACATCCTTACTATGTACCGGGATCTGTTCTCATGGCTTCATGTTTATTAATTAATTAATCATCACAACAACCTGTGAGGAATGTGAGGCACAAAGAGGTTAAATAACCCTCCCCAGGTGACACTGCCTCTGCCAATCACTGCCATGTACTGTCTCCATAGCAACAGTAACCCCTATTGTTTCTTGGGGCAGCAGAATAAGTGATCAGCAGAATGGTTCAAACAGTAAAGTCAGAATGGCTTCAGAGCTCCATTCTCTCTCTGCTTACTAGTTAACTCTTAGGTGAAGGTCTGTGTATGTATACAGGTGTGTAAGAATTGTGTTACTATAGTAGGCGGATAAAAGTAACACACTGAATTGATTACAAAAGACTTGCGTGTGCATCTTGGTACCAAAAGCTTGGTACTTGTCCTCAAGGCCAAATCAGTGAGAATGAAGAATAAGGACAAGTGATTTGAGGGACAGGAAAGAGAAGTTTATTAATTTACTGGCAAATGAGGAGGGCAGCAGACTAGCGTCTCAAAAAACCGCTGCCCCTGCTTTAAGCAGAAATACAGGGCTTTTTAGAGGGAGGCTTTCTTAGGTGGAGGTTGAGTCTATGTGACCAGTGTCACATGTTGTGGCTTTGGGTTTAACTGTAGTTGGTGGTTTTAGTCGACCCTATCCCCGGTGAAAATGATCTCATGACAATTCTGTTGAGCCATCTCCTGTAATTTAAGATACTAGAAAACAAAGAACATTTTTTCTGCCCCTTTGATTACTGGCCTTGGGTAGGAATGCAGGTTATAATTCCCAAAAAGGGTAAGGGGTTTTAAAGAGACAACTTGTAGTACATTTTGTCCTTTTTCAGACCCTTGCCTCTGTGACAATCTTAGAATTGCAAGATGGGTTTAAGGCTGAGATGGCTGCAACAACAAATAGAACCAGATACTCAGATGTGTTTTCCAGGAAACAAATGAATTTATGGAGATTCGGACATTTCCATTCAAAAGCAACTTTAGATCATTTACCAGGACAATCCAAAGTCATTTTATGCATTAACCAAAAAAAACCCCCACAATTTTGAAACCCTGCCCCAACACACATATCACTCCCCTCTCATTCAAAGTCACCAATTTCCAGTTTAGAAAGGCATTCAAACCCCAAAGCCCGCTGCATAGGAACCAACACCTACCTAATCAAGAAGATTGGCTGTACAGAGAAATGATCAATCATCTGTCAAGAATTAGTACTTATTAATGTGGAAAACATTATTTAATTGGCCATTTGGAGTTGCAGACCTGGCAGCTATGTGTAACCTGGAGTCATCATTTATAGTATACTATTTAATTAACAATAAGCTCTTTGAGGAGCAAAGATCACATTTTACACATCTTTGTATATCTCTTGGTGTTTGACACATAGCAGGCAATCGAGAAACATTTATTAACTAGCACTAATCGCTGTAAAATATTAGAGAAATCTATCATATATAATTTGTGATTATATTCATATCGAAGACCTCATAATTGCTTTATTTGGGGAAAACACTTCCTCCTTCTGCACCTATGCTCTCGCACTAGGAAAATGAAGAATTGTATTGGAGGATCTCTATGGCTTCCTTCCAGCTCTGAAAGCCTCGGTTCAGACCTGCAGCCTATGCCCCATCAGGAGGATGACTGAATGTCAAGGTCATGTTCTTATTTGCCTCAGGGGCTAAAGTAAATGTTAGCTCTGTTTGAAATGGAGGGTGGCAGGTAAGTGGTTGCTGATTTGTAACTAGTGAGATTTACAAGTTTCTCCCTGTTATAAACCGCAAGTGAGCAGTGAGGCAATGTCCATACGTGAGTAAGGAATGGAAAACCCTGAGCTATGAACCCCTATCCTGTACAGTATATGCTTTTTGAGCCTTCAGTTAATAGGAAAGAGAAACTATCAAATCTTCCAGTAGAGGGCGCCAGATTTAAACGTTTGTCAGATCACAGTCCTTTCCTGGCAATGTTTGCTGGATTTAGGAAGAGAAAAATATGTATTTTGATATGGAATTCTCATTTCTGGGTCTTACATAGTAAGTAAAAATTGTTCATGAGACCAACACTAATTCTCCAAAACATAAGATTTTCCCAGTAATAATTGCTTTTTATTTTTAAACCCGTCTCTATTAATTTTATCAGAAGTGGTAGGACTTTTACAGACATTTATTTGGCCCATGGGTATCTAAGTTCACATTCAAATAAAACATACTGATTATGAAGGTGTCATTACAGCTTAGTCATTTTTTAAAGTGGGGATATTTTTATTTGTCTTTATTGTGCACTGTTTACAAGCCAAGAGAAAAGTCTTAGTTAAGAATAGCATTTTGGGTTGACTATGAGAGAGAAAACAGCTTGTGGATTGTAACTTCATTCCCTTGTGTAGGAAAGTTTACATAATTATCAATAATGAGGACTCCTCTCTTGGGAAGTTATGGGTTAAATTGTGCCCCACCCAAGTCATGTTAAAGTCCTGATCTAACCCCAAGTGCCTCAGAATGTGACCTTATTTGGAAATAGGGTCATTGCAGATGTCATTAGTTAAGATGAGGTCATACTCAAGTAGAGTGGATCCCTAATCTAATCTGACTAGTGCCCTTATAAAAAGAGAGAACTTGGACATACATACGCACACAGGGAGAGTGCCATGTGAAGATAAAGGCAGAGGTCACGCTGACATCAATAAACCACAAGAAGCTGGGAGAGAGGGACAGAACAGATTCTACTTCACAGCCCTCAGAAGGAACCAACCCTGATGACACCTTGATCTTAAGCTTCAAGCCTCCAGAACCATGAGACGATAAATTTCTGTTATTTAAGCCACTTGGCGTGTGGTACTTTGTTATAGCAGCCATACTAACACAGGAAGTTATTTCATTCTCTTGTGTGTTTAAATAAAAGTATTCTTTCTAAACTTAGTCTTCAATTTCCTTTTTTTAATTTTTACAACAAAAAAACCTTTTAATATTCCAAAGAAATATAAATGCATTGTAGAAGTTAGAAAATACAGATAAGCAAAAATAAGAAAATAAAAATATCATATTCCCATAAACCAGACAGTAGTTCTTTTAAGAGCTTATTATATGTCCTTTTATTTCTTTTTTATATATTTCTAAGCATAGATGAAATTTTTATCAAAATTAAGTTGTATCGGGCTGGGCACGGTGGCTCATGTCTATAATTCTAGCACCTTGGGAGGCCAAGGCAGGAGGATTGTTTGAGGCCAGGAGTTCCAGACCAACCTGAGCAACATAACAAGATCCCATCTCTACAAAAAAAAAAAAAAAAAATAGAGAAATTAGCCAGGCATGGTGGCACACACCTCTAGTCCCAACAACTCAGGAGGCAGGAAGATCACTTGAGCCCAGGAGTTTGGGATTGCAGTGAGCTAGAATAACACCACTGCAATCTTTCCTGAGCAACAGAGTGAGACTCTGTCTCAAAAAATAATTACATTATATTGTACATAATGTTTTATATACTGCTTTATTCACTGATGATCCACACCTTTCCACATCAATAAATTTTCATTTTTCTCATACCCAGTCCATAGTCTAATACCTTCAGTGGTCACAAAATGTTTTTGCAATTGCTTGGTCCAAACAACAATCCAATCCAGACTTCCTCTTCTAATCTAGCAGAATCCCCTGGTTTTTTCCTTTTAAAACTCACTGACTTGTTGAATAAAGTGGGTCAATTGTCCTACAAAATATAATGGGCCATCTTATAGATTTGTCTGGTTATTTCCTTGTGGTATCTTTTAGTTTGCTCTTGTATCTTTTGTATTTCCTATAAACCAATAGAACTAACAGCTCAATGTATTTCTATAAACCGAAAGATAGAACTAACAGCTTAATGTATTCAAGTTAAACATTTAGCTAGACTATATCATAGGTGGTATTTCAGACTTTGTGCCAAGCATTTTCAAGTGCTAGTCTAGTGAAATCCTCAAAATTGAATGCTGTTAACTAGAATATACTATAGACACTTATACTTTATAGAAAATCATTTTCTCTAAAGCAGGAAATAGTAAATATAAAAGATGATTTCTGAATATGATCATATCCCAGGCAATGGAAACCTCCTGACTATAATTATAAATTTGCTTTCCACAAGGGAAGGCATGAGACATGCACTCTTGAACACAAATCAAAGTCACTTATGCAAGTTTTCTAAGAATTTCAAAAGACCTCCTTGACCTCATCCAATTGATTAACTTTCCATTCAGTCTACTTCAGCAACACCTCATTCATTCATTCATTCATCAAATATTTATTGAGCATCTACTATATGTCATACTCTGTCCTACCTATTGGGGATTCAAGGAAATGCTCCTTCCCTCATGGAACTTACATTCTTTTTTTTTTTTTGAGACAGAGTCTCACTCTGTTGCCCGGGCTGTAGAGTGCCGTGGCATCAGCCTAGCTCACAGCAACCTCAAACTCCTGGGCTCAAGCGATCGCCCTGCCTCAGCCTCTGCAGTAGCTGGGACTACAGGCATGCGCCACCATGCCCGGCTAATTTTTTACATATATTTTTAGTTGGCCA
>CAUYRT010070846.1:0-12459 GCA_963574885.1 Lepilemur ruficaudatus
TGAATTAGGGTTGAATTCCATTGTATGAACCTTCCAACAATATTTTCTCATTCTTTGTGTATGGGAAATGGAGGTCTTAATTATTACTGCTGGTTGAATCATTATTTCTGTCAGTTTCTCTACTTGCTACACTACCGTTTATATTTGATACTTTATATAGTCAAACAGCCACTTATATAGAAATTAAATTGTCAAGCCTCTTATTCTGACTTCAAAGAATTAATGTATCTTCCAACAATAAAATCAACATTTCTGATTTTAATTGAGAAAAATCTAAAAAAAAAAAAAAAACCTCTCAATTATGGTCATGAGAAACGACCTCATGTAGAAAGTAGTATTTTATCTGGGCTTTGAAGGTGCGTAAACATTGGAAAAGTGATAGAGATGGAATTAGCAGGTTGAATTTATACTTCATTCACACATTTATTATGGAACATTTATTATAGACTACCTTACAACATTATTATTTTAGAATTACAAATTCCCTTTACTACGTTACAAATTTCTAGAAGAAAAGAACCATATTTTGATGAACTTTGCTAATTACTTGGCAAGTAGCACATAGTAGACCCAAATGCTTTCTTGGTATTAGATTTAAATAGCTGTGGGAGTAACTTTAAAGAACAGAGTCTGACTAATAATTGAGGAAAAGTTAAATAGTTTAGGTGAGGTTTTACTATGTCAGGCTTTCAAAACCAGGCAAAATATTTATACTCAGTTTTATTAAAAATCTAAAAATAGGTCCTGAGGTACTGGTGATTTACAAAATAAAAATATTAAATATTCCCAAATTAATATATAAATTTAAAGACATTCTAAATAGAATCCAACAAGATTTTTCCATGAAATAGGAAAATTACTTTAAAGATTACATAGAAGAAGAAATATGCAAGGAATGCTAGTAACTTTCTTAAAAGCAAAATGCTGAGAGGAAACATATACAATCAGATATTTAAATTTGCCATGAAGGAAATATAATTAAAAGCATATGATATGGACAAATGGAATAGTCTAAAACCCAGACACAAATTCCAAAATGGACATTTTAGCCCTATTCTGGAAGACTCTGAAGGTCAGGAATTAAAGAAAATTCTTTCAGCAGGCATAATACTAGCTCTATATCTCACTGTGCACTTTGCCTGGACAGCCTGAGGTAAGGAGCTATACCAACTATTGGGTAATGAAGAAGGACTTAGAAGTAGTAAGATTAAAGGCTTGTGACTAATAATATTGTGGAAGAAATACTCAAGAAAATACTTCCACAGTGGAATAGATTACTAATAATCTGATGGATACATGCACCCACTCTGGATGTAGGTTAGCCTTTTCCCCAGAAATCTAGTGCTTGCTCACTGAGTTCATAAGCAAGGTGAGCAGCTGTGGTGGCATGGACAGAGAATGTGCCTGGGCATAATGCCATGGAATTGCCTTCATTAAGGCTGATTTGCCTACCACCTCTGTCACCCAATTTTTCAGAAATGGTGAGTAACTGTAGTTCCTCAGTATGCTGTCGTGCTTCAATGAAATCAGCCAGATAGATAATGGCAGATTGACTACATTAGACACTTTCATCATGAAGAAGGCAATAAAACATCCTCAGGGAAATAGACACTCGCTATGCTTTTGAATTTGCTTTCCTTACTTATCCTGCTTCTATCAGAACCACCATCTGTGGACTACTATATGCCTAATTCACCAGTATTTTATCCCATACAGTACTACTTCTATCAAGCAAATGGCAAAAGACATAGTCAAAGGGCTAAAGCCCATGAGATTTATTGGTCTTACTACCCATAAAACAGTGGAATGACCTAATAAATACTCAATTATGTCCCCAGCTAGAAGACAATATGTCAAGAGACTGCAACTCTTACCAACTCTTAGTGACTACTCACTCTATACTTCTAACATAATTAGATTCTGAATAGAGACTCCTTAGATGGGAGACTTATTCAAGCCTATCTCAGAAACAGAATCTATATTCCTCCATTTAGTTCTAATATTAAGAATAATGAGAGTAAAGGAAAGTAGCATTTATTGAGTATCTAATATGTGCTAGGCATAGTGTTATGTCTATCTTGCAGGTGAGGAAACAGGCTCATGGAAGTTTAAGTAACAGAGATAATACATACTTGAATGCAGACTGGAGTTCATGTGTGTATTATTCCAAAGTTCAAGACTTTCTAGTGTGTAATGGTAGAAGAAGATTTAATAATCTCCTTACTGAAAAAATTTCTGCAAACATCTAAAACATTCTAAAGTATAACAGAATTTTCATCTACTTCAGATAATGCTCAGATTTTCTTCAAGTAGAAAAATTGTACTGTAGCAGGGTGTTTAGAATGAACATTTTCAAGTAAACATATTTCTTCTTTATTCCTTTGTTTACTCTCTACATGTCTTCTCTAAGTGTCATGAGAACAAGAATTTAATTGACCTTGTTCACCACTAAACCTTCAGTTCCTCAAATAGCACACTGTACTTGGAAAATATTCCATAAATATCTATCATATGAATGAATGAATAAAATATAATGCTAGTGGTATCTAGTCAATTATCTTCCACTTTTCCATAGATCCCACCCTTCTACAAACTGAGGTTCAAAGAGTAACTCTAAGGTGCTCTTTAGTGCTTATTAGGCCAATCTCATCTATCTGATGTTAGATACAGTCAAAGGACTTCCTGGTTTGAATAATGACTATATCTAGGTTTTAAGGAAAATGAATCTGGGGTTGATAAAAAACACCGAATAGTAGAGGATTATGATACTAGTACTGACTATCCCTAGTAAGCTGTGAGATCTTGAGCAGGTAACTCAATAAGCTGGGTTTTGTATTTCTTCATCTGCAAATTAAACAGGTTTAGGAAGTTGATCTCTCACACCACCTCTGTAAACTAAATTTCGATGACTCTAAGAATTAGATTGTTGAATTTTTTGTTCAGAAAAGTGGGATATTTTCAGTTATCCTATAATCAACACATAAGCACTTTATGAAATAGGACATATTCATTTGCACTTTAGTTTTGTTTACGTTATATAACAACAAAATATAAAATATGTAAATGTAAAAAGTAGAAAATACAATAGTAGAAAACAGTAGAAAATATGCCATAAATTGAGTTGCATTGACTAAAATAATTTTCCTTTTTTTCTGATTATCTATTTTAGGTATATATTTTATAGTTTCTATCTGAAATACTGCTCTGTAACAAAACTGCACAAGGTATTCAATTTTACCTTAAAGATGAATTAAGTGGCATTTATTGCACAGTAGCAGGAATCAAGATCTTCTCTATAGATCTTAGGGAATTGGATAGATAATACACTCATTTCTATAGACAAAGAGCTTAACTACTGTCATTAAATTGCTAAATTGATAACATTTAAAGGTCCATGGTATTCAATTTTCTTAAACTAATTAAAACCACATAGGAGATATTTTGTTTTCACTGACTTTATATAAAAATCCCTGATTAGCATGCCAGATGCCAGAGCTCTTCAAGCCTGATGAAGGCTCCCTGGAGTTAATGTCCTTTCAGCAGTTGTTGCCAAAGAGCTGAAAGCAGATTGTGCAAGACTGCATAATCATATGATTTCACTTCTATCGAGGAACTACTGCTACAACAACAATCAACTGCCTTGGTTTAAAAAAAAAATTATTATAATAAAATATCTAGATAATGATAAATTTTAAATTCACCTCAGCAGTATGATATTTCTTGACATTCTAAAGTCTCTATTTTAATTCCTTCCCATGCATTTTATTGTCATGGAACAAAAAACTCTACAGCAGCCAGGCTGAAGAGGAGACATGATTTGGTTGCTGCAGGTTGTGTTTGTGGATATTATTAAATAAAAATGGAAGATAAAGAAAATTAAATTGCATGAACCATTTTATTTTTTAATTTAACTTTCATATCCCTTTAGGTTACATATTCATTAATTAAGATTATCAGAAACAATCATGGACATGAGTAAGCAATGAAATAGCATATTTATACTTATGTACAGAGAGTTATAGCAACCAATTACATTGTGCTCTTTCCGCTAAAATGGCCAACTGTAGAAATACTGTTAATCCCCTTCCAATATCCACTCTCCCCTTGTTCTACACTAACAGAACCAGGATTTTAATTAGGGAAACAATGTGACATCCTATTGATAGATTATGATAATCAATCACGATCATTCCTTTCCCTAATATGCCAAATTCCCTTGAAGCTGCAGTGTCTATGGGAACTGGCTCTGGCCAAAAAGACTTAAGGGGAAGTCTGCTGAAGGGGTTTCCGGGAAAGATTTTGCTTTCCTAATAAAAGAGTATATAAGTACCTAGGGATCCTTTTCCCTTCAGCCATTTATTCAAGAGAGAACAAGCAAGAGACTTCCCAAAGGACTACAAAAGACACTAGTCCTTATAACTTAGTAGAACCAACTTCAGCTACCATCTACTTCCAGAATTTTTGTTATGTGAAAAAGAAAAGAAAACCTCTATTAATTTACCACTGTAAGTTGGATTTTCTACTACTTGCAGCCAAATGCCTTCCTAATTAATATGTCAACTGTTCAGAATTGCATCCCACTCTAACCATTCTTGTTAACAAACAAGCATCTCTTGCCTGCATTGGCTTTCTGATCACGTACTGCCTCCAGTTTAATCCATTTGCCATCAGACTGTCTTTCTATAATTTGAAACTCATCAATTCATTTCCTCTTTATATCTCTTAGTGGCTCCCTAATTCTGTTATGATAAAGTTCAAAAGTTTTATTATAACCTGGACAATGAGCACAGTGATTGTCTCTCTAGATTCATTAATTCATGTATTATTTTAAAGATTATCTATTCATTCATTATCCATTTATTAAGGAATTGGTAAATATGAGCCAGCATAATACTGTCTCTATGTAGTTTTCTTTTTATCACAATTTTCCATTCTTTGAATGGCCACAGATATGAACTTTGCTCTTGATTCCATGTTAGAAACCTCAACCAGTCACCTGATCAGGCTCTAATCCTAACTAGCTGGTGTGGATGTGGAGCGATAGGAACACTCATAAACTGCTGGTAGGACTGCAAACTAGTACAAACTCTGTGGAAAGTAATATTGAGATAGCTCAAAGAGATACAAGTAGCACTACCATTGTATCTAGCAATCTCATTATTGGGTATCTACCCAAAATAACAAAAGACATTCTATAAAAAAGACATCTGCACTAGAATGTTTATAGCAGCACAATTCACAATTGCAAAGATGTGGAAACTTGGTTCTTTTTTAAGATGGCTTGGCTATTCTGGGTCCCTTGCATTTCCATATAAACTTTGGCAGTAGCTTATCTGTTTTGCAAGAAAGGCAACTGAGATTTTGAGAGAGATTGCATTTACTCTGTAGATCAGTGTAGAAAGTATTACCATCTTAACAATGTTAAGTCTGGATTCATGAACATGAGATATCCTCCTATTCATTTAGATTTTTAATTTCCTTAAACAATGTTTGGATATTTTCAGTGTATAAATCTTGCACTTTTTAAAACTAAAGTTACACATAAACATTTTATTCTTTTTGATACTATTTCTTTTGATGCTATTTTAAATAGTTTTCTTAATTACGTTTTCAGAATGTTCACTGCTAGTGTACAATGGATGTACATTTTATATGGATCTTGTATCATACAATGTCAAAAATTTTTACAAGTGAAAACTACAATACATTTTCTCTATTCATGAGTCTATTCATTCTGTTCTATATAGAATATAAATTTATTCAATAGAAGTGAGCATTATCAAAGATTTTCCACACATTAAAATGTTCCAAAATGTAATTATAAGATTTCAAATTAAATCTTGCACACCATTCAAATTGTCATTCTATAATTTGTTCAGTTCATCTTTTATTTTTATGAATAAATTTTAAACTCTATTTTATTGCAAGTTTTCCTTTCAAGAACTGCAAATCACTAAAAACTTCAGAAGCTAAATATTTTTGGTACTTTATTCAATGAATAATTTCATTAAAGAGTTATAATTGAAACAACAACCAAAATTTAGAGGTTTCCAAAAATGTTCAATACCATTGCAGGACAGATAAATTTTTTTCAAACATTTCTAAAATCCACTGATAGCAGATAAGGAGAGAGTATTACTGCCCTGAAGTGATTTTGGTATTCAGCATCAACTTTGTTTCAAAAAGATTGTAGTTCAGTTACTATGTATAAATACAAATATTTTTAAGTTTTGACAATTATAGCTTCTACTTCAGTTGTTAGGATGTCACAGCCTGTTTGCATGCTGCATTAAGTATGCACCAATTACCTTAAGTATTTTGATTACTGAAAGGACTTACAGGACTTAAACATTGCATTTATGGAACGGTTTTATTATAGGCTGAGCAATACAGGACAGTAACAGCAGGAGAAGAATATGCCTTGAAAAGGGTTGGAAGCGATCTCAAGTTCACTCAGTGACACTGCTGGATCACACAGGATGCTTTTTGTCTTCAGCTCTTGAATGATCACCAGCAGATGTGACAAAGTTTGAGTATCAGGAAGCCCCAAGTCTGCTTGTGGTGAGGGTCTTTTATAGTAAATTGGTTACACATTTCTGTTATGCAATCAACTGTAACCATCAAAATCCTTGTGTCCCAACAAAACCAAAGACAAATCATAATGAAATAAATTGCTAAATCAAATTATTACAGCTAATCAATGCTGACAGGCTGCCTTTGAAATAGCTCATGGACTCATGGTTTCATGATAAATTTTTCTTTATCTTGATTAGTAGAGTTACTTCTTTTACTCCTGTGATACAGTAGGCAAATCAATAATATGCAAATAATTATTGTCATAAGAACTCAGGTGTGAGAGTCTATTTAAAAAGACAACTCAATCATCTTATAATTTCTGCATGTTTCCTCCTGTTTTTGTATCAGCTTTACAATTCTCTTACTACTTTTGTCTGCTGTAATTTGGACTCTGTATATTTGTGCTGATTGATTTAAAGCCATAATTAACTGGGATTACTAATTAAATCTACTTCCTCTTTAGGATCATAATCTTCCACTGGGATCAGGTCTTGAGGAGGTTTGAACTCAATTTTCAGGAACATTTGATCATCTACATCTGTATTAGTGTAGGTCGTACTGACAACTATCAAACTGACCTTGCCAATAATTTGAAGTATGATTACAGATATCAGAGATATAGTTATAAGACAACTCATAAATTAAGATGTAGTATTCATTATCCCTTCCCAGCAGATAAGATCCTTTTGGATACAAAATATTATTTTGTACTGGAGTATAACCTAAAGACCAAGTCTGGTCGAGTTTGGGATTCCAAGTCTTCTGTGGACATAATCAGATGCCCTCCTTCATCTCATAGCACTGAATTTAAAGGGATTCCCAACGAAAGAGTCTTTTAAGATGGACCATCAACTTACTATTAGGAGTGTGTGAGTAAAGTTTACCTCCTTTCCCCACAAACTATACTATTGGGTCTGTGCTGATCTGTTCATAGTGGCAAAGTTACCAATGTAAATTAGTCTTCATTTAGAAACTCTAATAAGTTAAAGGGCCTAAATATTTTCCATAAATGGAATCCCTATGACTTGGTGTTTAGTGTGCCAGGTAAATGGGCCTGGGCTATTTCTTCTTCTATTTGAACTAATATATCAAAAAGCCCTGCTTAGGTTAGAGTACAGGTTATTTCCCACTATTGTGTTCCAGCATGTTGTCTTAAAGTTTGTTCCATTTGATAACCTCATTTTCATACCATGGAGTTTGCTATCCTTTGCTTTGTTCCTGGAATAGGAAATCCTCAAGACATCCTATTCATTAAGAACGAATCTGTGTGTTCTAACATTCCTAGGCTTGGCCCATTTCTTCCAAAGCTCTCTTTGATATGGCAGGCCAGTTTTAAAATCCACCATATACGCTGTTACCACTGTGTGCTAATTGCCTGGGTGTAATTGTGAAGCATATTTTGTATCCAAAAATATTGTATTCCTGAGGATAAAGTCACATAAGTAGTAGTTACTCCCAAGTAGACCTTTGTATGTGCTATAGGCAATTTCTCCAGATTTCAAGTGTTTTGGAATCCAGTATATGAGCTCACTATGTGATCCCCATGGATTGATTGATCTCAATAAGCCACATACTCTTTCTGTTTTTTCTTTAAAGCATCCCATCCATAAAAAGTAGGGCAGGAAACTGTTCTGGCATATAACACTATGACATACCAGGCAAACAGCAGATAGCATTGAATCTTTATAATCTGGTACTTTTCTTAACACTTCACCATCAGGCTTATAGTTACAAAATGATTCTCAATTCCATTATTAAACAGAATATTTAAGAGTTGAACTGGAGGAACGAATTTCTGTAGATAACATCCCAGTATGGGTCCCTGATAGTAAATGTAAACTTTTTAAATGAGAACCCGAGGACAGAGCCACATTATTGCTGTTCCGTCACCCGGATTTGCATTGCTTCATAGTGCCTTGAAGGATCTGTCTTAGACGTCCCCATAACTCTAGTGCTTGGGTCTGCTGTCTCCCAGGAGACAGTACTTTATTTTAGTAATGGCAGAGGGTTTGGCAAACAAAGTGCTTCACCCTTATACGCACCTGAGTGTAAGCATGAAAGAGAAAATTATTTACACTAAGACTGTCTTGAGGCACCAAAGGTATGCTTGATTTTCTGTTTTGAAGAATCCATCGGTTAGCTCCTTCAGTCTCAGCCATTATTTCACTTTCTTTCCCTTTATCACTTAGTTCAGCCAATCCAAGCTTTTCTTTAAATCGGCACCTCAGGTTCACCCGTGAAGCTGGCCCATATTTGTGGAATATACAACAGCTCAATAATTTTGATTTTCCAAATTTAACGTCTGATCTTGGGAAGGGTCTTATAAAAAAAAAGAACATTTTTATAAGAGGAGATTGGTCATTTGATTAAGTCCAGGACATAGATGCCTAAGAACTACGAGTGAGTGTAGTTTGGTTACCTATTAATACAATAGGTACCAACACAGTGATTTAAAATAAATATACCAAGGCAATATAATTATAAGTAACTTTATCACTGTTTAATTTGAGGCAGATTTCTCTTTCTTTTTCCCTCTTCCTCTCCCATTTGCCCAGACTTTAATACCTTAAAGAAGCACAGACACCTTAAAGTTCTTCACTTCACTTTACCTTTCCAAGTTTCCGCACACTTTCAAAGATTTCACGGCAGCCCCACAGCAGAGACATTTTACACAAACTTCCAGTAAAGATCACGGCTTGCCTCCTCTGCAAGTTTTTGATTACTGAGAGAAAAACGATTTGTGTGACTCATCTTGGGTTGTGGCGACTCTAGTGTATTTTTTGGTACTTTGCGGTATGAATATTCGTATTGTTTGATCCCTTTCCTCTCAGAAATAGTCTTTTTTTTTTTTTTTTTTGCTGTTTTTGTTTGTTTTTATCTCTCTGTGTTGCTCTGTCATGAAGATGGATACCACAGGGCAGAACACAGGGCTAGAACCCCTGTAAGCCTGCTGTTCGAGCAGGCCCTGCAGACTAGTCAAGTTTTGTGGTTCTGGCCAGACAGGTGTTTATTAAGACAAATTGTGCTGCGAGTCCCCAAAATGAAAAACAGATGAGATTCCCTTCTTGTCTTGTTTTATGTTCTTGAGAGCTTGTCTTGTGACCAAGTGGGAGTACACTCTCTTGGTCTCTGCCACTTGGGGTGTGTGGTTTTTCAGGATCAAGTAAGGTGGCCAGTCTGAAAAGACTGGGAGTCTGAGCCACATAGGATTCTAAGCAATCCACTCTTTGTACCAAATGTGTCAAGCTCTCAGGAGAGTTTTTGTTTTAAAGGGCCCCATCCTACTTATCCTCTTGCTATCTTAAGTCTATTTCTCAGAGGGAATTTTGGGGTATCATGGGGATTTCTCTTATACATCATCTCCAAGAGCACCTCTGGACTCTAACCTGGAAAATTATCACCTGGGCTTTCTATGAAGAGGCCTGTTGGATTGAGTTGCTATTGAAATAAATGCAACATGAAAAATCCTAATTATCAGTGGCCAGAAGATGGATCCTTGAACTAGAAAGACTCCTAAATTATAAAAAAAAAAATCAATTTTAGAGATCTCTTATTCTAAACAATTGCCTTATTTATATTTATGGGAAGATCCGATTATAAGAAAGCACACAATAGTGTCATGGCTAGCCTAAAAAATTCTTTTGACAATTGAAGAGCAAACATCTGACCTAAAACAAAGATAAAATCCTTTGTATGCTACCCCTGCAGGAATAACTGTTCCTGTGGGAATAATGACACAGGCCAGTTCACTTTCTAGTCTAGTGGTTAAGATTCTGTACTTTCACCCTGACAGCCTGGGTTTGATTCCGGGTCAGGGAATGAGTCACCTGTGGTTTGATATTTATGTAACTTTTGACTCTTTGAAGTACTCATTTGTTATTGATCCTTTTCCCTTCCTCAGATAGCTTTTGATTTCCTGTCTTGTTCCATCTGTGGGAGGCACATGAGGCTTTGGGGATTTTGTATGTAGACAGCTAAACATCTGAGACTCTAGAAAATATGGCTGGACAGAAATGTAGGTTGTACACCACTGTGGCTAGCAAAATTTCCTTTCTTAGAGCTGTTTTTGGGGTGATTGTGGATCTTATTAAAACTGCTTCCCACCTCCTTAGAGACACCTGGTGCATCCTTGGTTGAGGCTTATTGGTTTCACTGGAAAGGGTACCTTTAGTTAAAAAATTCAAAAGCCAGAAATATCAGCTGTTTGTCCTGGCTAAAATCTGCTCCATTTGCTTTTACTTCTCCCAACTCCTCCTTCCTCTTTGCCATCTTCAGGACCACATGAAAAAACTTAAAGGAGACTTCTTGTGACTCAAACCACTTAAGAAACTCAAAGAAAGGTGCCACTCACCCTGTTTTGAGGGTCTTCTGCCTTTTTTGTGGAGTCTAAAAAGTCATGGAGGAATTCCTCTCATAGATAAAAACACTGCTTTCTTCTGTATCATGTTACCTCTTTGGTTTTGGGGGTACAATAAATCCCTTTGTATTATGAGAGTATTTTACTTTAGTATGCGCAATGGCTAGGCAATACTTACAGGGCTTTCTCGTTTCTTTGCACGTTAGACAAGAAAGGGTGTGATTTAAGCACTGACAGAACAATGCCTTCGTAGTGAAGTGCACTGTAAAAGCGTTGTCTGGCTCAGTCCCATGGCTTCTTTCTTTTAGGGACCCGAGATTCAATGTGGGCTCTGCCCTGGCATTGGTGGTCCAGTTAGAAAATAGACTAAATTAAAAAACCAACTATCTAGCTACATTAGTCTCCAAGGGACAACATTCTGACATTTAACTGGTTATTTTAAAGAGAGTTCTGAATTTCTTCTAAGCTCACTTGTATGTCTCCTTATAAGATCCAGTGATAAATTCCTAAGATTTTGTGTTACTTTCACATCCAGTTTTCATGTCTATTTGATATACCCAAACCTTCTTTGAGGTGTAAATTTGCTGCCTGCTTTCTCTAAAACTTAGCAAAGGACTTCTCTAGTTAAAACTTTAATCTGTTCCCTTCACAAAGGCACAACTTGAATCCAATTGTCATTTTAAACTAGTGAGTTTTACTTGCCTTATAGCTAAAATTCTAAAGTCAAAACTATAAGGTCTTTTTATGTACATGTATACATTATTATGTTGTGTTTATGTATGTATTGTCTACACATGGCACCAAGTTAACTTAAAAAAATGAATACTCATAAATTAAATAACTAGCCCAAAAACTTTTGAAGTTCATGTAACTTTAGTAATCTTTGGTAAATAAAAATAGCTTTAAAATCATTGGTAAAAGAAAATAAAAAGATCTTCATAATTTAATTTAGACATTATTTTTCCATCAACATACTGGTCAGGCAGTTTATACCATCTCAGCTAGATGGTTTAAGGTCACAGAAATGTGGTTTCTGTAATACTTTTGATACTTGATTAACTTGTCTGTGAGCTTATGTCTTTAGATTTAAACCTTCAGGCCATGATGATGTCTAGGGTCACCAGACCCTCCTCCCAGGCCCAGCTATGCCTCTTGGCCACAATAAGGAATAGACTAGTTTCTACGGATCTGTTGTCTGTCCTGCGTTCTATATCCAGTACATAATTAAAATTACCTCCGGCCGGGCGCGGTGGCTCACGCCTGTAATCCTAGCACTCTGGGAGGCTGAGGCGGGTGGATTGCTCAAGGTCAGGAGTTCAAGACCAGCCTGAGCAAGAGCGAGACCCCGTCTCTACTATAAATAGAAATAAATTAATTGGCCAACTAAAGATATATATAGAAAAAATGAGCCGGCCATGGTGGCACATGCCTGTAGTCCCAGCTACTCAGGAGGCTGAGGCAGAAGGATCGCTTGAGCCCAGGAGTTTGAGGTTGCTGTGAGCTAGGCTGACGCCACGGCACTCACT
>CAUYRT010070847.1:0-83946 GCA_963574885.1 Lepilemur ruficaudatus
CAGTGGCTCACGCCTGTAATCGTAGCACTCTGGAAGGCCGAGGCCAGAGGATCACTTGAGGTCAGGCGTTCGAGACCAGCCTGAGCAAGAGCGAGACCCCATCTCTACCAAAAACAGAAAAAATTAGCTGGCCTGGTGGCATGTGCCTATAGTCCCAACTACTTGGAAGGCTGAGTCAGGAGCATCACTTGAGCCCAGGAGTTTGAGGTTGCAGTGAGCTATGATGATGCCACTGTACTCTACCCAGGGCAACAGAGTGAGACAAAGAAAAAAAAAGGCTGAGCGTGGTGGCTCATGCCTATAATCCTAGCACTCTGGGAGGCCGAGTCAGGAAGATCACTCAAGGCTAGGAGTTTGAAACCAGCCTGAGCAAGAGCAAGACCTCGTCTCTACTAAAAATAGAAAGAAATTAATTGGCCAACTAAAAATATATAGAAAAAAAAAATTTTTGCCAGGCATGGTGGTGCATGCCTGTAGTCCCAGCTACTCAGGAGGCTGAGGCAGAAGGACTGCTTGAACTCAGGAGTTTGAGGTTGCTGTGAGCTAGGCTGACACCTCAGCACTCTAGCCCGAGCAACAGAGTGAGACTCTGTTCCCTCCTCCCCTCCAGAAAAAAAAAAACTACATAAAGCATTAGGACTTGCAGTCCTGATGACAATGCTTACTGATTCCAGGCCATTCTCTGTCTTTAGCTATAGCCCCAAGAGCAATCTAGGGTCCCATATAGACTAATTTAGAGGCTGTTTCTAGAGACTTGCTGAGGGTATACTTTCTTTGTCCACAGTGGGACCCATTTCTCTATGACAGGGAGGAAGAAAGTACTATGCACATAGGCTGCTTTTTATGTAGAATTACTACGTTGGCCAACAGCATCATAGACATATTAGTTCCTCCACAGGCATTTTGCTGGATGAAGGGACAAATGAAAGTGGCAACCTTGTTAGGTGTTCACCCTTTCAACCTAAATGTTCCTTTTCCCCAGGACTGAGGCTCTGGAGATGATGTTAATTTGCAAGAGTTTTCAAAAAGCAACTGGGTAGTGTGTAGCAAGACCCATAAAAATGTTCATACTTTCTGACTCAAACAACCCCACTTCTGGGAATCTGTCCTAAGGACATTCTCCAAGTGATTGATTACAGAAACTATGTAGTAACACGAAATATTTATGATGTAATGATTAAAAAAAAAAAATTCTGGAAGAATTGGCCAAGAAATTGGCCAGAAATAATAGTAGTTGTATTAGAATAATGAGTTTATTGGAGATTTTTTTTTCTTTCCCAAAGTTTATATATTGGAATATGGATCTTGCCCTACTTTGCCACTCATGGTTTATCAGTCAGGCACTGGAACTGGACAGAAACAGCACACTCAGATGTGATAGCTGAAAGTTTAATAGAAGGACTGTTCCCTCTATTCTTCCCTGTTTCCAGTCCTTTACGCCTGGTTTCTGCAACTCTTAGTGACACTCAACAACTGTTGAGCACCTACTTAGTGTCTACTGAGGAAGGCTGACTTTAAAGTACATAAATTATTGTGTCATAAATGCAATAATGTGTGTGTGTGTATATATATATATGTATATATATATATAAATTGAGGGTAATGAAGAACACAAGCAATCATCTGCCAGAGGGGAGGCATGATTCAAGGACGGCTTCAAAGAGGGGGTAATTGATTGATTTGAGTCGGTTCTTAAGATTATCTGCCAAAACAAAAGGGCAACAACACGTAGGAAGGCAGAAATGCATGGAACAACATGGTGTGTTTCAGAAGTTACAGGTGGCTTTGCAGGGCCACAGGAACACTGAGTGGGTGGGTGTGAGGGAACTGTGGGAGAGAAGGCTTTAGATCATACTGGGCCTGTGCTCCAAGTGGACCTTGTGCTTTGGAACTGTCATCAGATTTGCATGTTAGATGCCTCTAGCCTCAGTGGAGACAGTGGACTGAAGGGGGCAAGAATGGAAGCAGGGAGAGTGAAAAGGAGAAGTCTGGGTTTTGGCTGGGTCGGGAAGAAAGTGTGGCCTTAACAGGGCCAGCAGACACCCTTTCTCAGCATCGGCCTCTCCTGACTTGCACTTGGCCAAAGCGGCGCCTCTCAGGATCACCCCTCCCTTCTCTTCCCAGAGGGCCCCCGCGGGCGCGGGCGGGAGGCGAGGCTAGGGGTGGCCCGGCCTGGGTGGTCTCCTGCCCCGCCCCCTGCGGCGCCGTTACCTAGCAGCGGATCCGGCCGCGCAGCTCCGGGTAATTTGCCGGCCCCTCAGCCAATGGGAAGGCGTTGCCCCGGCCCGCTCCCTTTTTCTGAAGCTCCAGCCGCCTCTCCGGCACTGCGGAAGCCACCTCCAGCAGTGCTGTGCATCTCTGGCCGGCAGTTCTGCCTGCACGCGAGAGCCACTTCTCCGGCCGCCGCGGTCCACGGCCCACCGAGTGGGCGAGCCTCGGCACCGAGGGGCCCCGGGCTCGCACCGCCCTGCGCTCGCCACAGTCGCCACCGCACACCCACTCCAGCCACAGCCTCACCCGCGCCCGCGCCTTCGCGGCCCCACTGAATCCCCACGTGGGGCCCAGCAGTATAGGGGGCCGGACTAGCTTATGGGAGCGCCCCGATCCCCACCAGTATGGCTCAGCCGTCGCCCCTCGGGGAGCTGCCCCCGAGCTACACACCCCCAACTCGAACCATAGCACCCCAGGTGAGTAGAGGGGAAGCTGGAAGAGAGTGGGGCCAGGTCTGTCACTCGGGCCTCAGAAAGGTGTGATGTCTTTAAGTGCCAAGTGTCTTTGGGTATCTGAAGACAAGTGAGAGCACAGCTATGCAAGTTTTGTGTGTGTGTGTGCCTGCGTATCTGTGTCGTGTCTCGTCTTCATCTGGCCAGTGAAAATAAGTGCATCTGTGAGGTCACCTGTGTCCACCTGACAACAGGTGTGTGTGTGTGTGTGTGTGTGTGTGTGTGTCCTACTGTTAGAAAACAGGTCTATGCCTTCCTCAGGTGTGTGCTGGTGGCGGGTATTAAATCTTGCAAGTTTGGGCCTGTGTCTGTGTAGGTGCTCCCTGTTCTGCATCCAAAACTCAAGAAGCTAGGGCTTGGCAGAGCGGATGTGGGGTGAGAGGGGAGGGATTTCATGCATTGTTCCAGGGATGCCTGGCTGACCCTTCTTTTTCTATCCCAGATCCTAGCTGGGAGCCTGAAGGCTCCACTCTGGCTTCGTGCTTACTTCCAGGGCTTGCTCTTCTCTCTGGGCTGCGGGATCCAGAGACACTGTGGCAAAGTGCTCTTCTTGGGACTGTTGGCCTTTGGGGCCCTGGCACTAGGTCTCCGTGTAGCCGTTATTGAAACAGACCTGGAACAGCTCTGGGTAGAAGGTGAGTGTGTGGACACTGGCCATAGATGCTTAGGTATGGTGAGCCCAAGACAAGAACAGGACAAGAACCTGGCTACTGAGCCCTAGTAGGCCTGGCCCTGGTGCTGCAGGGGGACCTGCTGGCCAAACCTGTGTACCTGGGCATCTGGGAGCACTGTTCCCTCCCACACCCATAAGTGGACATCTGCAGATGGTAGATCTTGTGACTAAGTGTACAGAATATTTGTGATTATGTATGTGTTTATTTAGCATTTATTGCCAACTTTCTATGTGGTTTTTTTTTTTTTCTTTTTTTTTTTGAGACACAGTCTCACTGTGTTGCCCGGGCTAGAGTGCTGTGGCATCAGCCTAGCTCACAGCAACCTCAAACTCCTGGGCTCAGGCAATCCTCCTGCCTCAGCCTCCTGAGTAGCTGGGACTACAGGCATGTGCCACCATGCCTGACTAATTTTTTCTATATATTTTAGTTGGCCAATTAATTTCTTTCTATTTTTAGTAGAGATGGGGTCTCGCTCTTGCTCAGGCTGGTCTCAAACTCCTGAACTCAAACGATCCTCCCGCCTCAGCCTCCCAGAGTGCTAGGATTACAGGCGTGAGCCACCGCGCAAAGCCTTAATGCGGGTGAAACACTGAGCACAGAGCTTGCCACATACAATCACCCAGGAGATGTCAGCTGTTATTTTGTGACATCATACATCAGAGGAGAAAAAAGGAAAATGCTTTTGAAGAAGTAATGATGGTTGCTGAGACGTACGAGATCCACAAAGCCAAGAGTATTTTAGAATTTCCCTGACACAGAACTCAGAACAGCCAGAAGGCTTAATGAGTAAGGTGAAGTGGGAAGATTCCATATGAATCATGACATAAGTTTTGCGGCAGCTTCCTTTATAGGAAGTCCTACCTTCTACCAGAAAATGGTAAGACAGAACATATTGAAAAACAGTCAGATCTCCCTCAGGCTTTAGTTCATTATAACTTACTTTATTTAATGCATACATGTTACAAACTGAAATCTCTACTGAATAGAGTCCACTCTGGCACTGAATCTAGTTTAAGGACGTTGTATCTTAACCAAAGGTTTTTAGTTACATGAAGTTCCATAAGGACCTTATTAAAATGTGGTTACAACTGTCGTATGTCCTAGTCTCTGAGGGTGGCATTCTAGGGAAAATCAAATATGGTATGTGATCATGGAATCACATAATTTACCAGTTGAAAGGTTATAACGGAACTTCTCATCCAACGCCTCCATTTTTAGCTAAGGAAACCGAGACACGGAGAAGCTAAGTGTTTAGTGATGTTCTTTAGTTTAAATTCCAAAGGATGCAATTAAAGGGATGATCCCAGTGAGGAATGACTGATTGTGACACATCTTCAGCCACCTCTTAGCAGAGCAGAACAGGCCAGGGACCATGTAAAAATTCTCAGAGAGACATAACAAAATTCTTAGCAGACACATATCTGATTTTCTTCTTAGAACGTAAAATGCTGGTCACATGGTCTTGCAATTTCCTCCCTTCCCCGTCCTTGCTCAGCCTCAGCTAATGGACCTGTCACTTAGCACTACTCAGATGCTGAGTCATTCCTGGTTCGCGCAAATCGCCCTGGAACAGCATAGACTCCACCAACATATCTGGAACGAAGCTTGCGGTTTTAAAACTTAGAGCAAGCCCTAGTTCCACAAGCCCTCATTAATCTCAGTTTTCTCCTAATCACTGGCATGTTTGGCTTCTCTATGGCTGGCCTTATTAACAGGAATAATAGCAATAATAAACATCTTGTGTACATTCATATAATGCTGTAGGTAATGATAATTAAATTTAGTGATTACTATTACCTACCCGGCATTAACAGCAAAGCCTAAAAGATAGGTGGACTTAGCATCCCTTTCATAGAGATAAGAAAACTAACTTAAAGAGAGTTAAGTAAAATTGACCAAAGTCAACAGCTAGCATCCGAACTCAAGCAGTCTAGCTCTAGAACCTATATGTTGAATTTTTATATTCTCAATCCCTGCCTTCTTAACCACTAGATTCTACAATGCATCATGTAATCCTCAAAAAACCTTCTGAAGTAAGGGTTTTTAGTTCCACTTTGTCAGTGACAAAACTGAGGTTTAGAGAGGTTACATTTAAAGAGTAGCCTTGACAAGTATGTGGCAGAGTCAGGATTATAATCCAGGTCTCACTGATTCCAAAGCCCTCACCCCATGTTAACAGCTGTGGTGCTCACTGTCTTCTGCTGAGACTAGAACCCAGGGCCACTGGCTCAGCTCTGGGGGCTTCGTCTTGCTCTCTACAGTCCTGATTTAGAGAGAGAACACTTGGAGCCATGCTGTGGCCACCTACCCTGCACTGACTGTGACTACATCCTGAAAACCCTTCCTGCCTTGCCCTTTCAAACTGAGTTCAGCCCCTTGAGACACATGTTAGACGCTGACCACCTCTTCTGATGGAGACCCTGCCGAAAAAGCCAGGTTAATTTCTCAGTCCTGGCCCCAGTTTCCTGTCCTCTTCCCATTATTCCACAGCACTGAGGGCCAGCATGACTTTTGGGCCAAATTATCCAAGTCTCTGCAACTATACTGCCTGTATATTCTTGAGTAAAAATAGTTGAATGTGATGCTATTTACCAGTACCTTTATTTTCAGTTATATATGTGTATATGTACATTTAAGTGTATGAGTTATATGTTTATTTCATATATTTTAATAAATCGAGAAATCTAAAAATCTTTCACCAAAATATAATTCATGATGTAAACACATCTGCAGCATATTTAGTCTTACAAATGACTTGTTAATCTTCATCATGGTTTCTTAATACTTTCCTTTGACATACACATGTGGCTGTGTTGATTGAAACTACTCCAAGTCAAATGGGTACCCAACTACACTGCTTAAGAGGGTGAGATGTTTTACCCTGAAGTCAATAAAATGTACTTTGAATTAGTTGTGTGAGACTCAGCCAGGTAATCCAGTTGTGTCCATTTTACTCAGGGCTGACTTATCAATGCTTCGAATTGGCCATGTCAGCTCCATTGCTAATGAACGAATGTCCTGGAAACGGCACCTGCCATTCTGCTGTTCCTGGCAATATTAAAAGAGCATCATATCAAGAATCTGGCCCGAGAGATAACAAATGCATTTCAAACCATTTCACATATGATTTGCATGCATATTTGTGAAAAGAGCGAGTAGTTGACATAATATTAAAGAGACCTGCATAAAATTAGGTGCTGCCAAGGTGAAAGTGAGACACTAAGGCAATTTGTTTATTTTTGTGTACTTCATTTTTGTCTGTATCCCATCCCCAATGCAACACTTTCTTAAAGAAGAAAATGATTGCTTTGATCATTTGATACATCAGTCCTCCTTATGTGAACAAATTAAAAACATTTGAGCCAATGCCAAGTCTAAAAGTGGTAACTGCTAAAAATATTTTTCCAACTAGACATCATTAATGTCTGCAGTTCTAAGGAAACTTTTTCTCTTAGGTACTGAGAGTCCCTGGAAGTTACACATTTTGCCAAAGTCATAATTCTTAAGACAGAGCAATAGGTGCTTATTCATCCTTGTAGACATAGTTCAGCATAATTATGTAATCATTTACCAAGTTTCTATCTTCTGAACCAAAATGACCTTTCCCAGGTAGAATGTATAACTTTCATCACCATCTTTAATACTTTTTCTGAATATCCTTTTCAGTCATACCTGCAGTAAAAGACTTTAAACTTAGCCAGACAGGAAAGTTCTAAGAATACTGATACTCATTGCCTATTTCTCCTTAGATAGTAAAGTGAAGAACTGTTATTTTCAGTAGCATCATTTGTAAACCCTTGTGGCTTTCACCAGAAGAGTACACATTGAAGAACAAAAAATCAGTGTGGTGCTTATATGAAAACCAGATAGCAGAGGGGTTCAATGCCTAGGACAAAAATTACCAGTGAGTACATGCCAGAATGCTGCGTCTGTCCCCCAGGGTAATTACTCTGAGTAATGCCTTACCCTCTACGTAGACTCAAGGGTGAGGCAGGAGGTATTTCCTAAGCCTTGAAGCAGATGCAAGTAATGGAAACAGGCTGAGATTTAGAGCCAGACAATCCTATACCTGGACACTGGTTCTTCCTCTTCCTACCTGTGTGGGTAGCAGGTAACATTGATCAAATTACATGTGCACTCTGAGTCTTAAATTACTCTCCAATTTAACAGGACTACATATGAAACATGTAACATATTTCATAAAGATCTAATTTTGTTACTTACCTCTCTCTTGGTTTTTGCCAATCAAGCACCCGAGTCTTAACTGTAACAGCTAGATGTGGGTCATTCCATTTAAGAATCCATATTTAACAATAGCTGTAAGACTTTCATTGTGAACTTTATGAAAATGGCAAAAATGTTTATTTAAATTAACTGAACCTATACTCTATAATGAAAAATACGCCAGGTTTACCATGCAACCTTATATATACTGTACATGTAGGATATGTTAGAACATTCTCCTAAAGGACTTGGTATTTTTTAACTCATTGCTAAGATGGATCCGATTTCTGTCACCTGTGGTTCACTGTCCAACTAAATTGGATCTGGGATATGTATTTCCTTCTTCCAGGGATCTTATTCATAGGTTTTATTGTGCTTATGTACGCAACTGATTTCTACAGAAGGCTTTAAGCTCAGCTGATATGCCCTAACCTACTACTGGCAGTGTGGCATGATGCCTTGTTCTTGGGCCAGGATTAGTGTCTTCTGCTTTAATCATTGCATTCTCTCTGCAGGACCAATATTCTTCTCCATGCTGCGGGAACTTTACAAGGGTTTAAACACCTTTAGGCAAAAAAGTAATTTCCTTTTGGAGCATAAAATGAAATCAGATCCATATGCTCAGTGCCATTATACTTTCAACGCGATACGTGAAATACTCCTAGCAACAGTAGTTCAAAGTCATTTCTGTTTAATCATTTCATGCTCACTCTCTCTTAGCGGACATGGAAAGTGATAAAGAAAAATCCTGGTGAGATAATATTTTACTGTAAGTGCAAAGCTTTTAATCCCTGTTGTTGTAACCAGAAAGGCATTGAACGGTGAGGAAAAGAAAACGAATAGGTAATGGATTTTGAGTAATGTGAGGGAAGAGAGGCAAGCGGGAGTAGGGGTGGAGGGAGACGGAGTGGCTTAGAAAATGGTGTCCAAACTGAACAGGAAACGATTCTCTTGAAAATCAGCCAAGAAGGAAGATGCTTTTTTTTTTCAATGTTATTTTACAATTAGATCCTTGTAAGAGTGATTCTGTAAGATGAGCTAATAATTCTCTACTGTTCCTTGAATAATTCTCTTCTCTTTCAAGAAGTTTTTTTTTTTTAATTTAAAGACCACCTACATTATTATTACTTCCTGGCCTAGTCAATTTGTGAAGACAAATAACTAGTAAAGACTGCCAGAATGACAAGCAGTTTGTACCCAAAGAGATTAGCACTCAATGAGAGTGAAGCCATGAACTGAGATGATACGCGTGAAATTTAGGAGACCGTGGAGAGCTCAGTGACATGAGTAGCTTCCAAAGATGGAAAATTGTTTGTACATGAAAAGTATTTAATGTATTCTGTTGCATGGCTCTCAACACAAAGAAAGACATCATATCCAGGCCTGAGGCTATTCAAGGTAAATTTACTAATGTGCACATTCAGCTTCCCCTCTTTTTTTTTTCTTTGCCTTATATTCCAGCCACACTTTCTTCATCTAGAATAAACTCTGAACACGTTTCCATTTTGTGCCTTTGCTCATGCTGGAGAGGTTTGGCCTCTATCAATCTAAATATTTCTCCTTCTTTATGGCTCTGCTTAAATGCCACCTCCTTGTCTTTAGAGCTAAGTGTCCTTTCCTCTACATACCATTGTCACTGGACTCTTGTCATTGGTCCCTGCACCATTCCCTCTTTGGTTTTGTTTTCTGTTTACAACTTAGCTTTCTCCAATACCTTGCAAAAATATCTGTCTTTGTATATTCGCAGCATCAAAGAAAGTACCTCGTAACTGGTGAGCATTCCATATTATTCGTACAAGCCAGAGTAAGGTGAGGATGTGGTTTGACATATTAGAAGATAAATTTCATTATCTATATATCCATTAAGTGGCATAGTGTTTAGTTATTTCAAGTTCTTCTCAGAATTTCTTTTTCTTTTGTTGTTTAGAGACAAAAGTAATTGTCCCACACTGCATCCTGGCATTGTTGGGAGATGGGACACGCCCGTGAGCTAAGGCAGGTGACAGTGTGTTTTAAGTTGCAGAACACTCTACAGAAATAGAATCTTGTTTTTAAGAAATGAACTGCTATTTGACCACATCACACAAGAATTTCCTTCCATGACTATGCAACCTTTTCTTTATCCTTCCATGATGGGTTTAAAAAGTGGCTGCAAATTCTTTGACACTCCACTCACGGAGAAGTGAAGTATAAATTTGAACCTCCTCCACCACCGCCCCACTGCTGGAATTTTGATTGCCCTCATGACGGTCTCATAGCTAACAGAATGCGCAGGACCGATGCCATGTGTCATAAAGGACCACAAAACTCCCACTGGAATGGTTGTTGCCAGGAAGCTTCCTCTCAAATTCTGGCCATGATGCTGTATGGGAAGCCCAGGCCACCTGGAGAGGCCATGGGAGGTGTTCCAATGGACAAGTCTGGCTGGGCCTGTCCTTCAACCGTTGACGCCACGTGCGAGGCATGTGCATGGCGCAGCCACCAGATGACTCCAACCCCAGCTGTTCTAGTGATCTCAACCACGACCCCAGCCACTGTGAGATGGAGAAGAGCCAGCCTCACTTTGGCCTTTCTGAATTCCTGGCCCAAGAATCCATGAACATAATGGAACTTTTGTTATTTTATGCCACCGAGTCTTGGGATAGTTTGTCATACACAGTAGATAACTGAGAAACATCTTACATACAGCCTGCCAATTTACCCTCACCACTTACCAGCTGTCTTACTCAGAACAGCGAGGTAACACTGAGGTGTAAGACAACTCAATAATCCCAGTGATTTCAGACAACAAGGCTCAGGCTTTACTCGCACTGCGTGTCCACTTGCCTCGTCAGAGGTACTCGGAGACCGGAGCTGATGGACACTGTCAATCACTGCCCCAGAGGGCAAACCAAGCTCTGGAGGGGCTTGCACAAGTAGCTAAATGCTCCACCTAGAAATGACAAATGTCACTTCCGCTCACAGCTCTTTGACCAGAACTGGTGACGTGTCTCCTCCCACCCAAAAAGGTGCCAGAAGTCCTGCATGCACTCAGGAGGAAGACAGCTGGAAATATTTGGTAAGCAGCGCTAAGGACTACCATACAAGCTCTTCCCTTTCAAAGACATCGCCTGCCTGGATTTCCCAGCCAAAAAAACCCTGCCTCAAACTCTTCCTGCTGTCACCTGGGTTAACTCTTCCTACCTCCCATGTCCAGTAGCTTTTTTTCCCTACCATTTCGCCATCAGGAACTTACAGACATCTGATCTTCCTGCCTACCCTTCCTGCACATTATCTGCATACAAAGCAGTGGCTGTGGTGGTCTCCATGGCAACCAAGACTATCTAGTGCTTTTGCTAAACCCCTAATCACTGGGTGGTTTTTTTTACCTTTCTCGTTCTTTTCTGCCTTTTCTTTATCAGAGCCAAACTCAGGCTTCTGTAGAGGGCTCGTCATTCCTCTTTCACCTCCAATAAACAGTCTAGCCTATATCTACCTCTCTGGCCTGCAATGATAACTGCACAAGGTATCGAATAAAGACACCTACAGAGAATAAAAGGAGGAATGGAATTGATAGGAACGTAAGAAGGAAGAAAAGATTTTTTTTAAATGAGAAGACAGAGACAGATGTCAAAGAAGAAAAGGGAGGGTCGATAAAGGAGGGAATGTTTTGGTGCAAATTCTTGACTAGGTCTTAAATTCAAGCCCCAACTCTTCACTTACTCACTTTTTAACATTTGGCAAGTTTAGGACCCTTGCACAAGACTCTCATCTAAGTAAAATTACATTAAATAGAAGTGCCATTCAATTCCAAAGTAGGAGCATTATGTTTGTTTGAAACAAGCATAAGAATGATGACTAATGTTAAAGAGGCTCTAACGGTTTTAGAAGGTTTGTAAAAGGTTTTAGAAAGTCTTGGCTTATAATGTGGCTCAACTCGGACACTGAAGACTTCTAGGCAAGTGCTGGTGAATGACAAGCACAGTTAATACCAAGGAATGTGATAACACAAATGAGACAGTTTGGGGAAAGTCTTGCCCAATGCCAAAATCCAGAAACATCCTTTCCCTGTTAAATGCCTTTGCATGGTACCAGTGACCCAAGCAGTACTGAATAGGCTTCCATCCACCCAATGTCCTTGAGATTTTAGCAAAATTTAACTGACCCTGCTTACCAGTTCTTTTTGAAAGGCACCTGTTTAGAAGTCTACGATTGTGTTTTTTTCTCTGCATCTACTGTAACTCATCCTTTTAACAAATCCTCTTCTTTCCTGTCTCCTAAATGTAGATACTTCCCTAAGGTTTGATAATCTGTTTTCATCCATTAAAACTACTTTGACTAGCCATGCTTCAAGGATGACATGCAAAACTCTACTTTTAGTCCTAGCTCATCTAACAAGCTCTGAACTCGTATTTCTTTCTGCCTACTAGCAACATCAAGAGCAAAAATATTGAACCACATTATATCGTGCCCCATGAGAAGAATTTTACATAAATTACCCCATTTAATTGACACACAAACCTATATTTAGGTACCAAATTTATCTCTATTTTATAGAGGAGGAAACAGGCTTGGGGAGATGAAGTAATTTACTCAAATCCATTCAAGCCTAGGTGTGCTTACTTCAGAGCTTGATCCCTTTATTCCTGTGGTTTAAAATTTGTCTTGCTCAGACACACCGGTTCATGGCTGTAATCCCAGCACTTTGAGAGGCTGAGGCAGGAGGATCACTTGAGGCCAGGAGTTTGAGACCAACCTGGACAGCAGAGAACCCCATCTCTACCAAAAATTAAAAAATGAGCTAGGCACAATGGCACACACCTATAGTCCCAACTATTCAGGAAGCTGAAGTAGGAGGATCCTTTGAGCTTAGGAGTTCGAAATTACAATGAGCTATGATCAGTCTGCTACACTGTACCCCAGCCGGGGCAACAACAGAGCAAGATCCTGTCTCTAAAAAGAAAAAAAAATTCTTTGGAAGACACTGTCAGCATGTCAAAATCAAGATACCTTCTAAATTCAAAAATTAAAAAAAAAAAAAATCCAAACCCAAAATTTTGTCCTCTCTTTGCTATTTCTGTCGATGCTATTAATGTTTTCTAATCATCCAATCTTTAAATCTAGGAAATAATGTAAGCTTTCTCCCGGAACACCACTCTCAGACTGATTCTCCCAAAGCACTGTTTGGTCCTGCAAACTCCCTTAGCCTGATGCTGGAAGTGTATGTTTGATCTGACCCCAGACTTACTTTATAGCACTCCTTCGTAAGAATCCAGCTCAGGAGACGTAGTCACTATTTCTTAAACATTCCTTTTTCTCCTCTGCCTTTTTTCATGTTACTCCATAATCTAATACCTCATCTCTACCTATGAAATCCTATTCGTCATCCAAGCTCCTGTCACATACAAATTCCTCCGTGGGCCCAGCTAGGTCTTCCCAATAAGAAGAGGTCTGTCTCTCCTCTGATATCTCAAATACTTTGTTATTATTCTGTTACACTACTATTAACGTGCTTATGTGATGCTACCTTTAATTCTAGTTCTCTGGAGTTGTCTTATTCTCCCCTTCAATATTGTAATTATCAGGGAGGAAAATGCTTTATTTTATATATCTATTTGTATTTCTTAGGGTCTATAACACAGTGCTACATACATAGTGGGAGATCAACAAATATTGCTTGAACAAATGAGAAAGAAGAGCTCAGACATGGAGCATATCTTGAGAAAGATATCATATAAATCCCAGAAATGAACAGCTTATAAAAGGATTAAATTGACATTTTTATATGCCTGGTATATGCAGTGATATATGTATTAGTCATCAGTGACTATGTTCAAGTATTTACCTTCCAGAAGCTATAATTCAGGCAGGAAGGGATTTTGTTTTGGAGAGTCTGTCTTAATTAAAGAGTATTTGCTGGATCTCCAACAGTCAACATTGGAGAGAAAAAGAAGTAATCATTTCCAAATTTTTCTACATTGCCTAATATAACCATGCTTCATGCCAAAAAACACATGCTGCCTATTTTGTGTGCAATGGTAAATTAATTTATTTGGCATATAATAGAGATGGGAACTAAGCTTCTGCAAATTTCAGCAAAACAAAACAGCATTCGGAGCATCAAATGTTAAAAATACCATAAATGATTCTCTCCTTTTTCTTTATTCAGTCCCCCAATTCCTTTTCTAAGACATACCAGCATGTTCAATCTAAAGCCAGAAAAACCTGTCGCAGCAATTTAAAAATCAAAATGCAAGTGTCCAATATGCCATTTTCAGTTGTATTACTTTCTTAAATGCTTTATGGCTCCTCTTATAAAATAGTTATTATTTCACACAAAAATATTTTTAAACCACTGTCCCTTTGAAGTGTTTTTGTTGTTGGAAACATTCAGCCCAGAAGTTGTAGCTCAGGAGGAAAGCTCGGAGGCGACTGCGTGCCTGCGAATGATGCATGAATTTCTGTGCGTCCCTGACAAAGGACGTGTGGCCTCAGAACACTGCCACCTGAGGGGCCTCACACGGTAGTCTATTTCATTTTCAAACAGCAGCCACTGTCAGAAAATTCTTCGTTTGACAAAATTCTGCCTCTGCTCTCTGGAGTCTTGAATGATAAATAGGCCTGATAGTTCTTATGTTTGTCGCCCTTTAATTATTTGAAGACAATTATCACATATTCTCTCTTCCAGACAAAGTGTTGTGAGACTTTTAGTTCAGCATTCAAGGATATAATTATTTCAAAAGCCTTAAACAAAATCTGGGACCACGTGATCTTGATAGGCCTTCGCTAGGAATTTTGTCCGAATTGCCTCCCCTTCCCGCCTCTGCCGTGTACACTCATCACATGTTTCTGCCTGCTCTATCCAGGCAGAGCTACCGGGGTTTGTTCCTGATACAGGAAAAGACTGGAAATGTGCCCAGTCGTAGAATTCCATACATTTGTTGCAATACATTGATATAGTTATGGATTCCATCTTGCTGCTAGTCTCACCTTTTCACCTACAGACTAGCTCATCTCTGATGAGTTTCTTTGAACTCCATCCTACTCTTGTGCCCGATTTCAACTCACTAACCCCCATTTTGTGCCAGGTATCTTCCCATCTTGACCTTGCGGCAATATGGTAGCACATCTGACTCCAGATATCTCCCACCTGCTTTACTAATACGGCAGGAATATACTTGAAAGTATCAATGTGTGTGTTTTCTGAATATTGTCTCTCCCTCTGTTTTCTCAATAGTACTCTGGAGGCATTTGTCCTAATCCTTGACTTCCACCCACCAAAGACCCAAAGAATGAAGTCATTAGCTACTGCTTGAGACAGGAAGATGGGAAGTCAGTTTGAAACCTGAATTTTTCTGCTCCTAGAAACAAGATGATTCAAAGGGCCTAAAAGGAGAGGTACTTGGTGGAGAAAATGGAGAAGCAGCTCATAGTAGGGATGGAGGGGTGGAGAAATCTGAGCCTTCGAAATGTGAGTGGGGTCTGTGGAAGGTGGTGCGGGACGGGTGGGGTAAGTAACAGGCAGGAGAATACTGTTCCATCAAGGGGACACAAACTTACTGCCTAGCTGTGACGGTCACCACCAGCCATCCATATCCAGTGCTCGGAAAACTTCATCTGTGTATCTTTCATTTGCAATATTTGAAGAATCATCATTTTTACATTATCCATAAATATTTCATTGGTGGGCGCCTCTCTCCACCTAAGACAATAGTTCCATGAGGGCCGGACTGTGCCTACTTGCACTTATTGTGTATCCAGGCCCCTGGAACGGTAGGCATTCAATAAATGTTTATTAAATGAATGAAATATAAAAACAAGTGATGCATTGTAGAGAGATTAAAAATTAGTCAACGATAGGTAATTATTCATGTATGCATATGTTAACTATTAGGAGCACTGGTATATACTTTAACATAACGTTGTTTAGATTTTCCTCAACTAGTTATTTTGTTGTATTTCCCAATCCTTCATTAAATAACCCACTTAGGCATGGTAAAACCAACACATTTGAAGTGGATAGAAGCATTCAACCACCTGGAGGCCAGCAGCGTAGGGTTCATTAAAAGACAGCTACACGGCTGGCATCTTGGCAGGAATAACTGCACACATGGTATCTGAGCATGAACTATTCCAAGTGTGGATAAGTCAAGTGTTACATAATGAGCTAGGGTCATCCAATGTGGGCTGTTCCCAATCTTCATCCCTAGATTCCAAAGCTCATTTTTGGACTATCATAATAATTTTTTTAAATTTTTTTTCAGCCAGTTTGAATATTCAAAGTCATAGGAAAAAAAAACCTCAAAGCAGTTGATTACATTCCAATTTTTGTTACTTGAAGCACTTAATCAAGTGATTATGTGTAAATTGTTTCTTTGAATGGGACTAATTTTTAAAGGAGATGTTTAGTTTATGTGCAGTCCACAAGTACCTCCTTTGACCTTGAAGCCTGGCCAACCAGACCATTTTCTTTTTCTTCTTCTCTGTTTGACAAACATCAAGTGGAATCTCAGACCTGGTGTACATTTTTGGAAAAAAAGAGAGAAAAAGACTTAAAAGTGATTATTTTCTCTCATGTAGCGGTTGTCAGTACCATTTTTAACATTAGTCACGTAGGAGCACATCTTCCCATAAGCTCCTCTTTAATAAAAGGTTGTCATTTTGCTGTTGTTTTGTTTGTTCGTTCTCTTTTTTCATTTTTTTTTTTCTGCTTAGGTTTGAGATGGAGGAAGATATGAAAAATATTTCACTTTCTGTCACAAGCCTTCTTAGCATCTTTGCTTCAAACCCTTTCCATATTCAATCTACCTAAAGCAGCACTGTAATTTGGGAAGAAGCCAGAAAGAACAGGGCAGGAGAACACAGGAAGTCTTGTGGAGAGACACTAACTGGGGTCTCCCGCGAGTCTGCACCGGCTCGGCAGGGAAGGACAGATCCGGCTTTTGAAGTAATCATACCCTTTAATGCTGGACTAAAAGTCAGCCCCTGTCTGACAATACTTTTTATGGAAGAGAAAAGATGTGAAAGCTGTCTTCAAATAAGCAAAGGGCTGTACTGTTAAGGAACATCAGACCTGCTGTCGGTGACCAGCATCAGAAGGAGGGATGGAAGGAAATGCTGGCAAACTGTAAACGCATGTAAAAGTAACACACATTGCCTCAATTTCCCCTCTGTTCTCTCTTATCTCATGTTCCCACTGATTTTCCCTCACTCATTCCATGGTTAAGCAACATTTGTCACATGTCAACCTATTCATAGAATAATCTCTCCACTTCTTCATTCTAACTAAAGTTACCGCGTCCCCTAAAGCCTCTGCAGTGGAGGCTGCGGATTCCCTCGAGCCTAGTGTGCCTTCGGTGGCTGATGCTGCTTCCGGCCTCACTCCGCTCTGCTAAGATTCAGACGGCACATCTATCTCAACTTTTGTTCTTCATTAGTCCTTAGTGATTGCCCTGCATTTCATACTCTTTGGAACCTGGTTCATTCTATTATCTGGGAACATCTCAGAGTCATGTTAGATGGAGGGTTTTTTCCCTTACCAATTGAGGTGGGCAGATAGTGGGGTGAATTCACAATCTCCATCTCCTGGGGTTCACATATTTATTTAATACCCATCTCCCTCTAGTCACAGGTGGAGCCAGTGACTTCCTTCTAACCAACAGAATACGACAAAGATGATGGGATGGCACTCTGGCATTTCTCTCCTTGCTGGTTTGAAGTAAGGAGGCTTATGGGGAAAACTCACAAGACAAAGAGCTACAGGTGGCCTCCAGGAACTGGGGGCAGCCTCTGGGTGACGAAGGTTGACTCTAGGAGCTGAGGGTATAGCCTTCCACCCACAGCCCACAATAGACCAGAGCCTCAATCATACAGCTGCAAGGAAATTCTTCCAATAATCTGAGCAAACTAAGAAATAGATTCCTCAACAGCCAAACCCCAAATGAGACCACAGTTCAGCCAACATATCGATGGCAGCATTGTGAAACCCTAACCAGGAGAGCTAGGTAAGCAGTAACTGGACTCATGACCCACACAAACTATGAGATAATAAATGTTGTCTTACCCACTGATTTGTGATGATGTGTCACACGGCAATAGACAGCTAATGCAATGATTTTACTTTGCATTTCCTCCAATACAGCTACCCACTCTCTTAACTTGATCCTACATCTTGTCATTCCCCGGAAACAGAAATTTCTGAACATTTTGGCTAAGCTATGTTACTCTATAAACATATTTTTTATCTATTCTTCTACTCTTTACTGCCCAAAGTGGGAGATTTCCAATCCTTTGGCCTCTCTCAGAAATCCATCTCTTTTCTCTACCAACGTTTACAAGTTTCTCTCTTCATTCCCCACACATCCTGGACCTGGCTGATCATCTGAATTTTTATCTCATTTGCACAATTGATTCTTTCATACAAGTCTCCTTTCCTGTCCTTGCCAAACCAACTCATAAAAATGGTAAATTCCAGGTTGCGTGATCATACCCACCTCTGCATAAATGAGTGCTACTCAAGGAAATCACACCGACATTCATACAGGCACCTCTACAACTTTTAGGATCTTTACGAAGAGATTGCTTCTCAATCTCAAACTCTAATTCTGAGAATTCAGCTGCAGACACTTACAACATCCTTATTCATTTTACTTTATTTAATTCCTCACCTTGCTCTTTGTAAAACAAATGTCTTTTTGTAAGAAATAGGTAGATTATTCTGATTGATCCAAACATTGTTTTTTGAGGGATCTTGTAAATGTGTTATTTTGAATTTAGACTTTGTTTTCACTCTTAATCTGCTTATATTTGAGATACAAAGAAGCCTTCATACCCTCTATAAAGCCTCACTCCTGATATATTTAAATTCCCTGGAGTTCTTGTTTCTATGATACTTTCACCTTTAACAAAATTCTCCATAAGCTATTCAAAAGCTATTATTATCCTGAAGAAAATGTTAAATTTAAGGCAAGGAGCTTGAAGCAGAGGTGTGAAAACCTATTGGAAGAAGATATCATATTCTCAACTTACTACATATTGTCCAAAGAAGCTTATTTTTTTTCCTAAGGAAGATTGTTATACTAATGTGGAAAAGGATTGATGTCCTATAATTACTGGAAAGTATTAATACTATTTTTTTTTTGAGTTAGGGAAAAGATGTTAGATGATAGAAAGTCTTCTGCAACTGAAGGAAACACTGTTAAGAATAATGTGCTCATATGGACTCTTTGAAAGAAGAAACGACTCTTTGTGTTTCTTTAGGAGGCATTCAGTGAGTATGGCCAGTGGATGAGGAGTTTAATTCTCGGGCTGACTTCTAACACACCCTTTGACATTTGGCCCATCCTTGTTTATCTGTACTTTATCCATAAGAAATGATAATTATATGTGCCCCACGATATTTTCCTAAATGCTTAATATCCTAAAACAAAGGAGTCTATGCAAAGGAAGCAATTTCATTTCAACTATGGGTAGTGTATAAACACCAGAAAAAGTGGGGATCATCAAGATCCAGAAGGCTGCATTCCTTTGAAGTGACAGAATTGATATACTACCTGTTGTCTATGTTACCAGACAATTCATTGATTAATTAATCAAAGAAATTGTTGGGAACATTTTTAATTTGTTAGAGTTTAACTTTGAGTTGGATCTAATGATCAAGTGATATTATCCTCATTACTTTGAGCAATTTAACCCTAAAGCACAAACATTTTGACCTACAACTTCCATCTTCTCTCTCCAATAAGTCTAAGAAATTTCAGCAACGTGTCAGCAGTCAACATTTCTTTTCTTTTTCTACTTTCAGGATGGCAACTTTAATTAAGTAGTTTCTCCTCCTACTTTCATCTGCTCCCTGTACAGTAATATGTTACTTGCAATTATTTCAGCCCTCCTACTGATTGCATTAAAGAGTGCGCCAGGAGCAGACTTTCTCTGACTCAAGTTCCTGGTTCCCCCTTTGTTTTTCCTGGCAGATACAGCTCCCTTATTATATATAACACCTACAATAATAGCTGTTGCTTCAGAAAATCTGTACACCCTTTTCTGAATGTTATTGAGACATACAGAAGGAAAAGTTCTTCACAAAACTGGGATGTTGGTTTTGTTTTCATGCCAGCATTCTCTGAGAGAAAAAAAACAGTAAAAAGCTTTTCACCCTGGTGTCTCATTAATTCTGACAATACCCCTGGAGGCAGGGAAGTGCCGAGAACCATTATTCTTATTATGGAGGAGAAAACACTGAAAAACCCAGAGCTGTTAGAGATCTTGGTTGAAGTGACACACACTTATTGGGAGGCTGGAGGGGAAAAAGCAGACACAGAAACCTCCTGTCTCTGACCCTCAGTCCTTTCTCAACTCTGCTTGTAAATATCTGTTTGTAAAGTCTGCTATACTTTTAAATGTTGCAGGCACTTAATTATGTGGCAAAAAAAAAAAAAATGTGAGGTAACTCAAATCCCAGAAAATCCAAGACAACCCTGGACAAATCTTTGCATGTCTGGACTTACCAATATGAAGTATTCTTCCAAACAAAAATTCAAGCATGAAGTACAAAAGGCATCTTAACATAACGGAACGACAAATAGCAAACACTGGATTGCTAAGAGTTTATCTCATCCTCCTGGTGTGCCATCACGTAGAGGCTGGAAACCTGAAAGCTGCATTTTCTCAGACTCCTTCTCAGTTAGGGTTCTGAGTGCAGATTAGACGCTGATAGTAAGATGTACTTATGCAAAATTTTGAAGGCAGAAGTGAGGAGGAGACCAGCCAGGTTCCATAGTTTGCTGTTGCTAGGAAACATTGTTAATGGAGATGTTTAGTGTTTTGCAGCAAAATATAGCATCCCAGACATGGAGAGGTAGTTAGACTGGCAAAGCCAGCCCAGCCCTGTGTGGAGGAATCCACTGCAAATCTGCCCATCCTAGCAGCAGTAGCATTTGTCACTTTCCGGCCCATAAAGCACAGCTAAATGTTTCTGTTTCCTGCTTATAGGACTTAAATGATGCAACTGGGAATGCCACAGACTTAAGAAGGGCACAGAGTTAGAATAGACCCATATATTCTGCCATTGCCCATTGTTCACTTTCCAGGTATTAGCAGCTTAACTTCCCTGTTTGGGGGAGGCGGGCCTCAGTTGCCCTCTCTGTAAAATGAGAATGATGCTACTTACTTTGAAGCAATATCATGAACATTAGAGTGAATGGACACTGTTGGTGGGACTGCAAACTAGTACAACCTCTATGGAAAATAGTATGGAGATACCTCAAAAAAATAAAAGTAGACCTACCATTTGATCCAGCAATCACACTACTAGGTATTTACACAAAGGAAAAGAAAAGAATTTTATAAAAAAAGACACTTGCACTAGAATGTTTATAGCAGCACAATTCACAATTGCAAAGATGTGGAAACAACACAAGTGCCCATGAATTCATGAGTAGATTAATAAAATGTGGTATATGTACACCATGGAGTACTACTCAGCCATTAAAAAAATGAATTAATACCTTTTGCAACAATTTGGATGGAACTGGAGACCACCCTCCTAAGTGATGTATTGCAAGAATGGAAAAACAAGTACCACATGTACTCACTGTTAAATTGGAACTAACTAATCAGCACTCATGTGCACAGATGGAAGCAAAACTCAACAGAAATCATGCAGGTGGGAGGGGGAGGAAGGGATGGGTGAAATCATACCTAACAGGTACAATGTACACAACCTGTGTGATGGGCACACTTGTAACTTTGACTCAAGCAGTGCAAAAGCAATCCTGTAACCTAAACATTTGTACCCCTGTAATATTCTGAAATTTAAAAAATAAATAAAAAATTTAAAAATTACTGGCTCGCTGAAAGGGAAAAAAATGCCTAGAAATATTTCTCTAGGAAAAAAAAAAAACTAGAAAGGACAGGGATATATTCCACACTGACACTTCCAACTTGGCCGAATGAACATGAAGTTTTATAAATATGAGATACAGCATTTAAAAACAAAAAAGTACGTCTTGCCATAACTCTTGCAACTAATCAACACAGGAGGCACTCCCTATGCTTCTCTCCTGCTTCTCTGTGGGAATATTAATGTTCTGTCTGGTTTGTAGTCAGCATTGCCATGTCTACTTGCATACTTGAGCACGTTTCCATTTAATGGACAGAGGAATATATAAGCGGTGAAAATAAATAAGAAAACCCAGGCCTGGAGTGACATACTCTTCCCTTAGAGCAATGGAATGTATTTTGTGAGAACTGATGTTTCAATTGCAGCATTCCCCAGACTTCAATCAGTCTCTTTCCAACAAGAGACAGAAAATCGATGATAGAATGTTGTAACTTTCCACTCCAGAGGGCACAACTTGTGTTTTAATACTAGTGTGCCAAAAGTCTTAATTCTTAAATGCTGACAAATTGTCTGCATCCACAGAACTATGATTCAACTTAATTTATAAATGCATATAACGGATAGGCCCCAGTGTTCTAAAGCTGTTTTCCAAGCAGTTTGTTAATATCAAAGCATACAGATCTCCTCTGGCATTGTAATCTTTTCCCTTCATTGTAATCTCTTCCTTGCTTAAATAGAACAATTTAAACAGGTTGGTGTTTGCTAATTGTCCCTGAAATACTACCAGCATTTGTTCATATTTCTTGTATCGTCGTGATGAAAAAACCAAACTGCCTATGACATGCTGTTTGCAAACAGCCTGGACATAGTCTTCCTCCAAGAAGACTTTTTCAAAAAGACCCCCATCAAAATTCATCATTTAGATTTCCTCTGCTGAACTTTATTCTTGCTAGGTTTTCTCCAAAAAGAAGTCACAAGAAACCAGGAAGCAGAAGGTGTGAAAGGGGAACTCAAAGAATTCTGTCATCATAAATTCAGACTACCGTGCCATGGGATGATTTTCGAAATCAGATTGATTTCCAAAGTTGGCAAAATGCTACCTAATCTTCAGCAAAACCACCTCGAGGGCTATGTTTGAGATACTCCCTAATAGGCATTTTGGAGAACTTTGATATTCTTGTCATCTTATGTCTAAAGGAAGTATAAAAGGAAATGTAATGAATTGGTTCTCCAAAGAAACGTTTTTAGATTTTACATGATAGCATAGGTAGAACAAAAATGCACTTAAGGAGAAGTCCTGATTATATAATGCTAGGTTGCTTTGCCAGCTCTCTCTCTGAAATTCATTTTTCTAACACATTTGTTCCAAAACACTTTTCACACAATAAGTATTCATTTCACCCAATGTGGGGATGACTCCACGGTTTATGTATGATGTAATCATTCCAGGGTCTCTTCCAAAGTACTAATTTGACTCACAAAACATTTTATTTTAAGCAGATTTCAAAGAGTAAAGGTTTCATTCTTGGCTTTTGCTTCTAGCAAATAACATGGTTTAAAATGTATTAGAAATGCAATAATGAGATACTTTAATCTGTTAGTTCTTTCTTGTCAATTTCTTACTTAATTCAGACCATATAAAAGAACATGATAAAGAAGTATATTAAAATATTGGCCAAGGTAAAAAACAATCTTTAGTAAGTAGAAGATAAAGAATTAAGCAATACTTTTTAAGGTAACAAATAGTGCTTTTTAATTTGATCTCTCAGTTTAAAAAAGTATCCAATTGAATGGCTTTGTTATTTATGTTAAGAAAAATGATTGCCCATAAAAAAGGGAAAACATATTAGTACACAGAATGTTGGCTCATTTTCTTCACCAAATTATCCCTACCAAGGTATGGGCAAAGGGAAATTTGGATTACCAAAATGAGGGCTTTAAAAAGCAAGCAGTGGAAAATGGGAAGAAAAGAAATTCTGACTGTCAATATTTGACAACTTAAAATTTCAGATATGGGAAAACTCTTCAATAATACCATCAAAGTTACCACTGACTGTGTGTAATGTGCAAGCTCATTCTCCACCAAAATGCAGTGTTTCTCCCAAGGATAGCACTCATTCCCAGAATGCAGTGTCATTCAGTATGTAATAATGCAACCAAGAAAATAAATAATGAAGAAAGACACACACAAACGCACACACACACAAACACGCTCCTATTTACAACACAGCAAAATGATTCCAGAAGTTAAAAGAGCCATGCAGTTCATTGAAACAAGATTCCTGACAGTCCATAAATTTCACGTCATTCAATAACTCATAAATCTTCATGCAACTCATTCCTTCAGTACTAAAGCAAAGTAAAAAATTATATAGCTACACTTAGCACGTCGTTGCAAATTATGCTAAACATTTGCAAAAAAGAATCTGTGGGTCAGGAACTTCTATTAATATCCAGATAATCACTGCTAATGAGGGGATTATTCAGTGCCATTGTAATCAGACCGGCTGTAATTTGGATTTTATGCTTACCGTTTCTCAAAATTCTCAGATTTTTTTGTTATATCTTACTCTACCAGCAGAAAAGATCTTTTCTTCTTAAAAAAAATCAAGCATAAAGAATTCTGTGAAAATACAAAAAAGGAATGAATTAGAATTTATTTTAAAACTTGATATCTATAACAATAACCCCTAATAGTAGTAATTTAGATACTATGCTCTGAGCCCTGACTCATATAGTAATTTATTCTAAAATATAATCTTTTTTTCCTACATTCACCCACTTTAAGGTGAAAGGACTTGAATGAAAAAATATTCCAGGGAACGCTATGCTTGTTGATGGCTCTTAGAACTATTTCCTTTTAAAGGGCAACAATGGGGGGGGGAATTGCAGATGCAAATTTGGTATGGCAGATGAAACACTTCCATGGTCAGGAAACACCTCGCTAAGATTATGCTCGTTTGGGGACTGGCCAAGGCTCGGAAGGCCTGAGGAGCACAATGCATTTCCCTGCAGGCAGGAACCCTGGTGATGTGACACCTCACCCTTGGGCCCACTTCAGAGAGTGGCCCAGGATGGGGAAAAGTCAAGCCACCCAGGCTTGCGACAAGCAGCATTCTGTCTTTCAGCAGCAACCTTTCTTCCTTCATTCTAACGCTTTTTTCTATTTCCCTTTTAAAAGGCAACACTGGGCGGGAGGGGGAGGGAATATTGCCATAATTGACAGCTGCTAGCCATGAGAAAAGAATTTTTTTAGCTTTTTTGATTGGAGTTATTTAGGTCACTTCTAAATCAGACAGTGCAAGCTAACATTTTGGTGATACCGTGGATGGGGGCGTTTTTTTGTTTGCTTTTTTTTTTTTTTTTAATGTAGCTATCCTAAGAAAAACAGTATAGGGCAAGCAAAATTTTACCTCTACTTTCCTAGGGTTTTTGGTTGGGCCTGAGAATTAAACTGACATAAGATGGATTAACAGGAGGAAAGTATACAAATGTACTTACTATGAGTTTTCCATAACATGGGGGTCCTCTTAAGGAAATAAAGACCCAAAGAAACAGTTAGAGTTGAACACTTATACACTGAACTGGACAAAGAGTAATAAATTATGAAAATACGACAAGATGACAAGGTAAAGAAGTCTGGGCCAGGACAGTTACGATGGGAAAGGAACTAGGAAGAGAAGGGTTGGTTTAACAAGGTTTGCTAAGCACAGATTTTTCTGAGCTTTGAACTCCTATCCCTGGTGATAAGACTGCTACTTTCTTTTTGATATAGAGAGGACATCTTCCTTATAGGAGTTTTATCTCCTGCTTTTAGGAAGACGAAGTACAGTGAGAGTGCCCTTCTTCTATCTGCTGTGGTTTTTATTTTTCCTTAGGTGCCTTTAGCTCTAAATAATCTTGATGCTGAAGTGGCATATTTTGGAGTGGCATATTCAGCTATCCTTAAACATTCTCTTTCATTTTATTTCCCCAGATTTCAAAATCACATATATATGAAGATGGCAAAATTATATATAAGTAATATATTCCACTTAGACCATCACTTTGAATCGGTCTTTGGTTGATGAAATAATTAAGAGTTATTAATTAAAACACTTCATTAAAAACACTTGAGTTTTTAGCTATGTCCTTTTAATTTTTAAGTAATTTGTGCTTTTTTAAAAATGAAAAAATCCTATGAAAACAAGACAGAAGCTTTTAAAGACTCAGATAAATTTTAGCTTAGAATTGTATGTATATGTCCAATTTTTTACATGATGAAATGAGATAAATGGGGAAAATATGATCAATCATGGTGCACGTAAGGCATAGCATAGAATGATTATGGTAAGAAATAATTTGCTATCTGAACTCTAAAACATTTGCAGTTTGAATTGGAATATGCATTCCAGAGATCACAGATGTTCTACAATTATTATTTTTAGTATCCTTATTTTTTTAGCTTTGGGTAAACCATAAACGCTTCTCATCTTCATGCTGCACTGTCTGACCGTGAGAACATGGAGACACGCTACCCTTGCTGAACCCCTTCCTGAAAGAATATGCACCCATTAGTGGCCCTGTCCTAGGTACCATCCAACCATTACTCCTGGACATCTCATATGGCCTTATATCTGTCGTTTAGCTCCACCACCCAGATCACAGCTTTTGTTCCACTTCTGGCCTCTGACTGAGGGCATCTGGTCTACTGGCTGACACACACCAGTCAGATCACCTCACAAGAATTTAAGCAAGGAACAGAGACTGTGGTCTGTCACAGAGCAGCCGATACCCTAACCCAACGCAGCAATTCCAACAACTCCCTTTCTGCAATCCTGGGTCCCAGCACCCTTGCAGTAGGGTCCTGCTAGTTAATTAATTAATTAATTTATTTTTGAGACAGAGTCTTGCTCGCTTGCCCGGGCTAGAGTACCCTGGCGTCAGCCTAGTTCACAGCAACCACGAACTCCTGGGCTCAAGCGATCCTCCTGCCTCAGCCTCCTGAGTAGCTGGGGCTACAGGCATGCGCCACCATGCCCAGCTAATTTTTTATGTGTATATATATTTTTTAGTTGTCCAGCTAATTTCTTTCTATTCTTTAGTAGAGACAGGGTCTCACTCTTGCTCAAGCTGGTCTCAAACTCCTGACCTCAAACGATCCTCCCACCTCGGCTTCCCAGAGTGCTAGGATTACAGGCGTGAGCCTAATTTACTTTTAATATGTTTTCAGTTAGAGATTCTGTTCAACAATGCACACTGCGTATATCAGAGGCCACACGATACAAATCACATGCAGTAGCAGTCCTGAATATGAGGACAACCGAAAATGCTGCATGTCACTGAGAATGCTATAACGTGGGGGCCAGGGGAGTTAGATACCAGAAATGTTCACCAAATGTGGAAATGTGAAGATTGAGAGATTTAAATCACAGAGGGGCAGACTCTAAACCTTATCCATGAAGGTAAATTCAGCAAGTAAAGACTGCAAAAGCTGGTAAGGATGACGTGATTGCCCCCAAAACCCATTAGGGGTGGAAAACACAAAAGAATAAGTTTTCTCACTTCTAATTATGTTGTCCTGAGATTCAGCTAACAATTTGGGAGCCTGCTCTGTGATGCTTAGGAGTGCTGTTAGAGCTACAAATTTTACAGAGAACGAAATTAAATCTTACAAAAATGTAGTGACTTCCTCAACACCTCAAAGCTAGTAATGATTGAGCTAAGATTGACTCTCTTTTCCTGGCTCCAGGTCTAATACTTTAGTGTTCTCTCCATGTTTCTGAAGTGGTCTAGTGAGTTGTGGGGTAGTGGGAGACACCATATAATTTTTGCCTTTTTAATAGGAAAAACTGTTCAGCTGTTCATCACATGGCTGCCACATAATTTTATATAGCAAGATGAAAACATTTAATTGTTTAAATAAGCCTAACACTCTTGTTTTATACATGAGAAAAATAATGTTTAGGGATGTTAATTGATTTGCCCACATAGACACAGCTAGACAATGACCAAGATTAGAGACCAGACTCTTAGTCCACTACCTCGCATTCACCTAGTTAACACAATACTAGTTAGTTATAGTGACATGCACTTTATAGATGATGTACATGTAGATGTCATAACTTCTGATGGACTGCTTATTCTAATGCATTAGGTATACTTATAATAAATAAGACACAGAAAACATGCAATCCATTCTTAATTATGTCACAGAAAAAGAAATATTGACATTTGGAAATAAAATGCAGACGACATGAGAGGCTCCTTTGTTCTGTGTTTAGCCAAACTCAATATAGCTGCAACAGAGAAGGTTTTCGCTGCTGCCATCTCGGACTCTACATCTGGAATGGAGTTCGGTCTGTCCTTACTCTTAAGATGTTCTGCAGGACCCTAAATAATAATTATGTACATAGTCATGTCATCTTCATTCAGATAAAATGCCATATGCAAATAATAATCTTAAATTGCAGGCTATTGTATACTTTTATTCTTCAGTTAATCCAGATTATAAATTTTTATATGGCAAGACAGAGTTATAGAAGTATTATAAAATCAGGTTACTGATTTATAGTGATCTGATATTCTAATTTTAAAAATCTATTTTCTGAACTATTTAAAATTAATGGAACATTGCCAGTACCTAGTTTTCTGCCTATAAATTAATTACTTTTTTCCATAATAACCAATCACGCCCTAATCACTCATTACATACATTACATACACATGAAAGTTGATGTTGTGTGCTAGTCATTGTAATCATTTCTGTGCACCACTCATGTACTTGCCTTGGTAAATTTATTAAGAAACTTGCTCTCAAAGCTTAGATCTGTGTATTAGTCAGTAAAACTAGTGTAACCTAAAATCCATTTTATAATATTTACTCCATTTAATTTGCGGCCTTCTAACATTTGAGATATTTTTTTCACCTCTAAGTCTATTCTTCAGACTTATCCACATGGACAAAAAAAATATTACTACAAAGGAGAAAGGTCAAGACATTTTAGCATATCACTGCTTAGAAGTAACAAGACTCTGAACACATTAACTGCTTAAATGAGTAGGACTTTTGGGAAAAAAATTGTATTAAAATATTCTTTAGTTCATTAATTTGTTGTTTCCTGTGACTATATTTTTCTAGTGAAACTAATTGGTTCTTCCACTGTATACTTAAAACATGACCTCTCCAACATCTTACTAGGTATCCATTAACTAAGCTGTCTTTATCCCCCAGTAATGATAACATTCACCTTTGAATGTTGTTTCTCATGATACATATGTATTTTTAACATTTTAAGTAAACATACGATTCAATGAATTATCACAAAGTGTACAAAGCCATGTAACTACCAAGATGGAGAAATAGGCCTTTTCCAAAACCCCAGAAAGCCCCTCATGCCCCTCCACGCCCCCACCGCACATCCAACAGTAATCATTATCCCAATCTCTAACACCAGAGATTGGCTTTTATTTCATTGTAATCTTTATATAGATGGAATTACACAGAATATATTCTTCCATGTATATTGAAGAATTCAGCCACTCAATATTACGTTTGTAGACTCATCCATTTTGTTTTGGGGAGTGGTGGTTCATTCTTTTCTCACTGTTATATCATTTTTATTTGCTTATTCTATTGATGGACATTGGGATTGTTTCCAGTTTGACGCTACTAAAATGATATTGCTATGGATAATATTCTTGGGTATTTATTCTGGTGTACATAGATCTCATTTCTGTTTGTTGTAAACCTAGATTTCTGGGCCATTATGTAACATAAGTTCACCATTAATAGAGAAAGCCGAACAGTCTTCAAAAGTGCTTGCATTGAAGTATAATCATTTCAGCTCACATTCTTGCCAATGCTTAAGATTATCACTTTTGCTTTGTTTAATTATAATCATTCCATAATGTGTGGTTTTAATTTGTTTTTTCTGGTTACCCATCAGGTTAATCTTTTGATACATTTATTCACCACTAGGTTATTGTCTTCTGAAGTACCCGTTCAATTTTCCTGTCTAGTTTTTTTTTTCTTAATAGATGGGGTCTGTTGCCCAGGCTGGAGTGCAGTGGCCTGATAGTAGCTTACCGCAGGCTTGAACTCCTGGGCTCAAGCGATCTTCTCTCCTCAGCCTTCAGCGTAGCTGGTACTAAAGGTACACACCACCACACCCCACTAATCTTTTTTTTTTTTTGTAGAGACAGGGTCTCACTTTGTGGCCCAGGCTGGTCTTGAACTCCTGGCCTCCAAGCCATCCTCTCAAAGTCTGCCTATTTTTTTTTTATTGGCCTGTCTTTTGCTCTCATACTTATCTGTAAGTTCATTATAGATTCTAGATACAAGTCTTCGGTCAGTTGCAAATGTCTTAAATATCTTCTCTACTTTGTTACTTATCTTTTCACTTCCTATTGGTGTCTTATGATTAATAAAAGCTTTGATTTTTACTGTGGCCCAATTTAACAATCTTTCCTGTATGATTAGTGCTTTTGGTATCCCATTAAAGAAATCTTTGTCTATCTCAAAGTCATGGAAACTATTTTTCTAAAATTCCTCTAAAAGATTATTGCTTTAACATTCATGTTTAGATCTACAAATTGATATTTGTAAATGGTGTGATTCACTTTGTTTTATATGGATATCCAATTGACCCAGGACCATTTATTGGAAAGACACTCCTTTCTCCATTGTTCTGAAGTGCTGCCATTATTAAATACCAAGTGACTATATATGTGTCTGTCTGGCTTTTGGACTTGTACCTTTAGTTCACTTGTCCAATCTGGCACAAATACCGCATTGTCATTTTATTATATTCATGTTTACATTTATGTAAATCCTCCAACTTATTCTCCTTCTTCCAGGTTAACCTGGCCATTCTGAGACCTTTTATTTCCATACAAATTTTATAACAGTTTGTCAATTTGTGTAAACACACACACTCACAAAGCATTGGGATCATGATTTGGAATGCATTTAACCTATAAATCACTTTGGGAAGAATTAGCTTCTTTACAATATGGTGTCTTCCAAACCATGAGCATGGTATATCATTCCATTTATTTTGGTCCTTTTGAATTTTTCTCAATAGAGGTAGTAGTATAATAGCTTCATAGTTTCTTGACCACAGGTCTCACATATTTCATTATATATATTTCCAGGTGTTAGATTTCTTACTCCACTCTAAATAGTATTATACTTTTAATTTCTGAACATTTGATGGAAATTAGAATTCAATTGATTTTTTAAAATTTTGAACAAAGTTGCAAAAGTTACTTATTAACAATTACAATATTTATGTTCAGGATTCATTTGAAATATTTGTGTACACAACCCTGTCATCCTTTACATTTGGTTTCTTTATCTTCTACAAATTCAAATAATACATTCTTCCTTGGGATGATCTCTTGAGTTACAAGCCAGCTCCTTTTGAAAAAATTCTTATTAATATTGATGCTTTGACTTGTCTCGGCACTTTCCCAGATTATTTGCATGTATTCTTTCAGTACCAGACGAGCACAGTGTGTTGTAATGTAAATACCCCGGGCTGTTACATTTACAATCAGACCTCAATTTTGATTCCAGCTCCCAAATTTACTATTTGTTTTGTTTGAAAATGTTACTAAAACTCTCAGAGTATTTCTACATCTATAAATGAGCATACAATGAGCAACCTCTAAAATAGCCCCCAAATATTCACCAAGGATACCCACCTCCTGGTACTCATGCCTTTGTGTAATACCCTCCCCTTGCATGTGGGCTGAACTTGGTGACTCATTCCTAACTAGTAGCATATGCAAAAATAATGATATGTTACTTTCAAGCTTATGTTACAAAGAAGCTTGCTTGCTTCCATCCTGATGCCCTCTCCTGCTCTCCCACTCACTCCCTCTGAGGGAGGCAGTCATGATGGTGTGAGCTTCCCTGTGGAGAGGTTCATGTGGCAAAGAACTGAAGGAGTCAACCAGCCAACAGCCAGTGAGGAACTGAGACCTAAGTCCAAAAGCCTGCAGGGGACTGAGTCCTGCCAACAGCTACAGAAGTGAACTTGAAATTGGATCCTCCTATAATCAAGCCTCACATGAGATCACAGCTATGGCTGCCATCTTGATTATAGTCTTGTTAAAGACTTCATGGCAGAAGCACACAGCTAAGCCACCCACAGATGCTAGTTCTGACCCATAGAAAGTAGGAGATAATAAATCTTGTTGTTTTAAGCCACTAAATGCTGGGATTATTCATTATGTAGCAAAAGATTACTAACATGGAGTATATCCACCACAGACTATATGATCCTCATCGGGCATTGAATACTTCTAGTTAGTCAATCAATGAACAATTTTTGTTGATCTTGCATGACACATAGAATTCAATAAAAATTTCTTCAGGTAATTGGATAAATAATATCTCTGACCTCCAGAAGTGTTGAAATAACCCTCCTAATATCTATACTTTTAAATCCTAGAGGAACTAGAAATACCTGAGATAGAAGAAATCTTACTAATTTTGAAGGAATGAACTGCTCTATCAGCTCTGGGGGACCACCCCAATCCCACCACTGGACATATTTGGTTGTGTTATTTAACGTAAGAAAATTTCCCCCAAGATTAAGCTGTAAATGGATTGTTCTTGAAATCTCATTGCAAATTCTCCATATCTCAAACCAATTGTAGAGCCCACATCTATCGTGACTCCAGCATAAAACCTGATTAATAAAGATAGCAACTCAGAGCTCCTTCAGTCTATGGTTCTTTTTATACATATTAATGCCATAGTTATTTTTCTATCAAACCATTGACTATAGGATTGAAATTTAACTCCTTTATATGACATGTAGGTTGGGGTTACTTTCCTTCATGTCTGCCCAAAAGCACTTTGGTCCCATCACAACTTTATAAAGATTTTTTCTTCTCTAAGCAATACCTCTAAGATAAAATGTTTTTTTAAAAAATTATTTATAAGTACCTAATTTTCTAGGCCGCTTCAAGATACTTTACACTTGTAATTAAATTTCTAGAATAACATTGATAAATGACAGTATTTAAAACATGCAATGCATATAAGATTCCTGTGGATGTTAATGGGCATTCATTCCCTAAGAGTATAATATAAGAGTGATGGATAAAACAGGAAAGGAAAAATAAATAAGAAAATTAGCTAAACTGCATATTATTAAAAATATTCATTGCAGTGATTAAGATGTTTATATTTGGAATCATAAAACATAGCCATTTGATTTAATGGAAATAATTCTACCTAAAGCTCTGGGTATCTTCTTACGTTTTTCATAACTCTTGGAAAAAATATCATCTAAAATGAAAACCACCAATAAACTCATTAAATCATGTCAGTTTCCTTTTCTTTGTCATGATTTTGGCTAATAAGCTTTTCCTTTGAACAAGGAAAGAAACAGATACGTAATGTGTCCAAGGTAACAAATTTTACGTTATAAAATATGTCTTTTACTTTTGTGCCTTTTTAATACAGTTTTGAATTGGATGTCTTCAATGCTGGCATAAATTTTTAAAAATATATCATCATGACTCAGATCCTTTCTGGATTAGGGCCAGTCATCAACATTTTGCTTTCCTAGAACAAAAGAGGTCTCGATATTGCCTGTCTTTCTTAGGACAGAGAACCCTACCTGCCAACCAGGCAGAACCTGCCGGTGGCCTTAGGATGCAGGCCTATTATTTGAAGGTTTGGTTTGTCGTTTATTTGGTTGTAAAATAAGAAACAACAAGACAAAGAAGAACTTGGATTGTATGCTGAATTTACTACCCAACTGCTCAAGAAATGATCAGGATTCATCATATAGGAACATGTTAGGAAGCAATATCAGTTCATGTTAACAGTCAACTTCAAAAGCAGAGTGAATCACAACTTCTCAGTTCTACCAATGATTCCTTTAGCCACATGACACTTGTAAAAAACTTTAGCTGTGACTCAGTTCACTTTTTTAAAAGCTGTCAGTAATTAAATGTGTTTTGCAAATATTTTTGAACACTTCCCACAGGAAGGAATTGCTTCAATGCCCTTGGTTCATTTCTGGCCCTTGAAAACATATGGTTAAGCATACTATATTCCTAGGGGCTATTAATACATTAAACATGCCATGGACTTTGAGTGGGTATTTTTAATCATATCATCACACTTAACTTCCTTTTATTTTCCTAATGTCTTGGTCCATTTTGTGCTGCCATGACAAAATACCACAGAAGGAGTAATTCATAATGAACATACATTTATTGGCTTATAATTATGGAGGCTTAGAGGCCAATAACAAGCTACTGGCAAGTGACAGGGACCTTCTTGCTGTGTCATCACATGGCAGGAGGTGAAAAGGCAGAGGGTGAGAGAGGGCCCAGCTTGTCCTTTTATAGTGGCATCAATTAGCCCTCATGCCCTAATCAACTCTTAATATCTTAACAATGTCACCTATTACAATGGCAATTAAATTTTATCATAGATTTTAGAGGTGACAAACATTCAAGCCAATGCACCTACTCAGGAGGTATAGACAACTTATTCTTTATATTTATTGAATGACTTAAGCTTTTGAATTGTGAAACTCTATATAAGCATGCCAAATTTTCATTTACCTTTATGTTGCAATTGCTAGCCTATATGTTTTAACATCTTTTCTGTAATTCACTTTGGTTAATGAGGAGAGCTTTTATAGATGCTGTTTGAATGAGAATAACTGCTTTTCCTAGGGAGTGACCTTCACACTGGCCTTAAAGAACATGTTGGATTCCTCCAGACAGGAAAGGAGTATAAAGGCATTGCTGGATGGAAAAATAACCCAAGCAAAGGCCTGGAAGAGCAAAAATGTTTTGGGTAGTCAAGGAGCCCCTATTTTACAGCTAAAGGTATGGAAGTGGACAGATGATCAGGGAGAAATCTTACAAAGTTAAGATTTTGCATGCCATACAATGAGTTTTGGACTTGATTCTTTAGGATTTGGAGGGCAGTAGATGTTTTCAAGCAAGGTAGTGGAGTGTTTCAGGCAAATCACTGTTTGCTGATAGAGAGGAAAGAGAGAGAAAAAATTATCAAAATTGGTGGGATTCAGCAAAAGCAGTCCTAAGAGGAAAATTCATAGCCTTACATGCCTATATCCAAAAGACAGAACGTTCACAACTCAACAATCTAGTCAATTGTCTCAAAGAATTGGAAAAGGAAGAGCAAACCAATCCTAAATCCAGCAGAGGAAAAGACACAACTAATGTCAGAGCAGAACTAAGTGAAATCGATAACAAAGAATTATACAGAAGATTAATGAAACAAAACATTGGTTCTTTAAAAAGATAAAGAAAATTGACAGACCTCTTGCTAGATTAACCAGAAACTGAAAAGAAGGGCCCTATTAAGCACACTCAAAAATGAAAAAGTAGATATTATAACTGATACCATGAAAATACAAAATATCATCTCTAATACTATATAAATCTCTATGCATATAAACTTGAAAACATTGAAGAAATGGAAAAATTCTGGGAAACACACAACCTTCCTAGGCTCAATCAAGAAGAAATAGAACTCCTGAACAGACCAATATCAAGTAACAAAATTGAAGCAGCAACAAAAAGTCTCCCAACAAAAGAAACCCCCAGACCAGATGGTTTTACACCTGCATTTTACCAGGCCTACAAAGAAGAACTGGTACCTACTGCAGAAATCATTTCATAACATTAAGAAGGAGGAAATCCTCCCCAACTCATTATATGAAGCCAATATCACCTTAATACCAAAGCCAGAAAAAGACACATTAAAAAAAAAAAACTGCAGACCAATATCCTTTATGAATATAAATGCAAAAATTCTCAATAAAATCCTTTAAAACCAAATTCAGCTGCTCATAAAAACAATAATTCACCACAACCAAGAAGCTTTATCCCAGAGATGCAAGGATGGTTCAACATATGCGAACCTATAAATGTTATTTACCATATAAATAGAAGTAAAAACAAAAACCATATGATTCTCCCAATAGATGAAGAAAAAGCATTCAACAAAATTCAGCACTTTTTATGATAAAAACTCTTAACAAAATAGGCATAGATGGACCATAGCTCAATATTATAAAAGCCATATACAACAAGCCTACAACCAACATCATACTGAATGGGTAAAAAATTGAAATCATTCCTGCTTAGAACTGGAACCAGACAAGATTGTCCACTGTAACCACTTCCACTCAACATAGTGCTGGAAGTCCTAGGCAGAGCAACCAGGCAAGAGAAGGAAATAAACCTAAGGCATGAAACCATAAGAATTCTAGAAAAAAAATGTTGGAGAAACTCTTATAGATAAAGGCCTAGGCAAAGAATTTATGAAGAAGACCCCAAAGCAATCACAGCAACAACAAAAATAAATAAATTGGGACCTGATCAAACTAAAAAGCTTCAGTGAAGCCAAGGAAACGATCAAGAGAGCAAATAGGCAACCTACAGAATGGGAGAAAATATTTGAATGCTACACATCTGATAAAGGGCTAATAACCAGAATCTACAAAGAACTCAAGCGAATTAGCAAGAAAAAAAAAAATCAAGCAACCCCATTAAAAGTGGGCAAAAGACATAAACAGAAACCTTTCCAATGAAAATAGACTAATGGAAAAAAAAAACATACGAAAAGATGCTCAACATCTGTACTTATCAGGGAAATGCAAACCAAAATCACAGTAAGATATCACCTAACTCCAGTGAGAATGGCTTTTATCAAAAAGTCCCAAAACAACAGATGCTGACATGGATGCAGAGAGAAAGGAACACTCAAACCCTGTTGGTGGAACTGCAAACTAGTATAACCTCTATGGGAAGTAGTATGGAGATACCTCAAGGAACTAAAGGAACTACTTTTTGATCCAGCAATCCCATTATTGGGTATTTACCCAAAGGGAGAAAAGTCATTTTATCTAAGAGATACTTGCACTAGAATGTTTATTGCTGCACTATTCATAATTGCAATGATGTGGAATCAACCCAAGTGCCCATGAATACATGAGTGGATTAATAAAATGTGGTATCTGTAGAGTCTTTTCTAGTCATCAATTGGCTTCTCTTTCAAGCAGATATTCTAAGAGTCTCTTGCTATTGTTTGTTCTAATACATGACTTCAATTATATTATCTTCCATTTTCATGAAAGTTTTGTGGGAAATTTGTCAAATAATTGTTGTAAAATAACCACTCTAAACATACATTGTTTAGAAGTAAAGATTTCAATAAACAGTAAAATTAATTTTAATTGTACCATTTATTATTCATATGAGGTCCATGGAGTCATTGTGTCTATTTTCCTTTCCAAAATTTGCAAGAGGCCCTTAATGAAATGTCCATCAGCACTTCTGGGTTACTAGCAAGGATCACAAATTTCAAGCCCTCTAGTGGTCAACACTATGTTGCTCATTCTCTATGGCTGACAGTAGTTTTCAAACTCAATGAAAAATTACTATAACTTACAAAAATATTTCCACCAAGAGATGATTAGACATTATCCATGTCCCCTATGTAGTGTACCAAATTAGAAGCTAAATTATTTATTACACCAAAAAAGTTGTTGTATACCAATGTTAATTAATTCTTAAAATTATATATTTATCCTTATTAGGAATAAAAAAGAATCAAGAAACCAAGACATGTTATCAGTACTTCCTGACTTGGGAGTGGGTCAAATCTTTTAGCAACACAATAATTTTTTTATATTATGGTGTATCACATAAGCTTCAGGATCAAATGTGACCACTTATTATTTATATATGTTACTTAGAGGAGCTAGTGAACATTTTTATGTGCCAGTTTCTACCAGCTTTTAAAAAAATCTAGACCATAATATCTACCTGATAGGAATTATTATATGTAATGGATACAATATTAAAATGCAAGTTTTGACTAATCTACTACATGGAATAGAATAAGGGCTCTCCAAATCTGTAAAATAATCATGGTGGCATTACCTTTGAGCAATAAAGGAAAACTAAGACTTTTTCTAATTTTTTTTTTTAAAAAAAAATTCTTACTGGAATTACTTAAGTCTAAACCCAAGTGTATTTGAAATGCGTGGAGGGGGTGGATTAAGGAAATGGAGTTGCTACTAGTCACTGAGATATCTAGTGAGGATTTAGGAGTTTATCATTCTCTTTACTTCTCACCACTTAGTCTAGATTTATAGACTCTAACGTAGTTTAGCCTGAGATAAAATAAAAAACTAAGTTGACGCTTGAGGGTAGCAGATGTAGGAAGAAGTAAAAACTGAAGGTAAGGCCTTAAAGGCAAAGAGGAAAGATGGGCTCAGACAAACTCCTGTAGCAGGAGGTGACAGCTACAGAAGCACTGTGTTTAGGAAACATGTCACCAGTCTCTCTGGAAAAACAGTGTTGACTGGCTAAGGTTATTTGACACTTAGGGACTAGGGTAGCTAATTAGTGAAGAAGGAAATTCAGCTGGTTTTCCCCGGAAGACAAATTACTTCTGTAGTTCACTTGCTCACTTCACACTACTCTCCCCTTAAAGAGCAGTCAAACCTAGTAACTAAATATTTTCAACATTACCCACCTGAAAAAGTAGTATATCTATGAGTATCTATCTGTAGCATAGAAAAATGAATAAAAACATGAGAGAGAATATGCAGTGATTAAAAATATAGGGCCGGGCGCAGTGGCTCACGCCTGTAATCCTAACACCCTGGGAGGCCAAGGCGGGAGGATCACTCAAGGTGAGGAGTTTGAAACCAGCCTGAGCAAGAGCGAGACCCCGTCTCTACTAAAAATAGAAAGAAATTAATTGGCCAACTAAAAAAATATATATATATAGAAAAAAATTAGCCAGGCATGGTAGCTCATGCCTATAGTCCCAGCTACTTGGGAGGCTGAGGCAGAAGGATTGCTTGAGCCCAGGAGTTTGAGGTTGTTGTGAGCGAGGCTGAAGCCATGGCACTCTAGCCGGGGCAACAGAGTGAGACTCTGTCTCAAAAAAAAAAAAAAAAAATGCAGGCTGTGGGCCCAGCCTACCTGGCTTTGCTTTCTTACTCCGTCATTTCCTCTGAACACACGTGACTGTGCCTGTTTTCTCATCTAACTTGAAATGAAGGTAATAGAAAATAGAGAATGTCTTACACTATTACTGTGAAACTATGCCATGCAAAGAATAATTATTGTTTGCAATTCTATGTCCCCATCACCACACAAGGAACTCTCCAGGAAGAAACCACAGAGCTCACAATTTCTGGATTTCCTTTTGATACTGGAATCCACGTTCCAATACACAAATATGTGTAAATTCAAGCATTGTATCTCTATGGCCAGGCACGGTGGCTCACACCTGTCATCCTAGCACTTTAGGAGGCCAAAGCTGGAGGATTGCTTGAGGCCTGGAGTTTGAGACCAGCCTGAGCAAGAGCAAGACCTGGTCTCTACAAAAAAACTGAAAACTTAGCTAGACATGGTGGTGTGCACCTGCAGTCCCAGCTAGTTGGAAGGCTGAGGCAAGAGAATCGCTTGAGCCCAGGAGTTTGAGGTTACAGTGGGCTACGACGACGCTACTGCACTTCAGCCAGGGGCAACAGAGGGAGACCGTGTCTCAAAAAAAAAAAAAAAAGTTGCATTTCTTGATAGCTCTCATTACTTTATTTTACAAGTAGAACATATTCAGTGAAGGAAAATTTTAAAAAATCTGGAAAACATTCATTCATATTTCTACCTCCATAGATAATCACAGGTAAGATTTAGAAAGTTTTACTTAGAGAATTTAATATCTATCTATCTATGCAACCAAACACAAAACTGGGGTTGAAATATGTGAACTCTTTAAGAACTTTGATTTTTAGTTACATAACCTGACATTTTCTATGCCAATACCTTCCTACAGCATAATTTAATGCTGCATGATAAAAACTGCATATATTCTATGATTATGTCAGTATTTGCAAACTTGTTGTGTTTACATTGTTGAACTCCTCGCAATATTTTTAGACAACCTGTTAATAAAGCGTTACAAACTCATGACAGCAGACTACCATCTTAACAGAGTTTCAGTGTTTCAGAAGGAAGTCAGAGGTGAGATATTTACAGAATTTAAAGTCTGGTCTCAAGTGGTTTAAAGAGGTCTTTGAAGAAGAGGAATTGATTCAAAATTGGGCAAAGTTCATGATGTAATAATTTAAAGTCAGTGAATACAGTGAAGTAAGTCTTGATAGCTAAACAGCTATTTGACCCAGGGACAGATTACTGTCTTTAATAACTTGATCTGAAGGAATTTTCTGAAGCAAGCAGTAGAGTTAGTTATTGATTTACAGTCTTATATTTCCTGAGCAGAGTTTAAAAACAAAAAAAAAAAAAAAAAGAAAGAAAAAGAAAAACCTCTCATGCTAACATAAGTGGTCCACAGTTTTATCTCATTTATGTTAACACAGAGGCCCTCCATTATCAATGTTTTTTATTTTAATATGAATTTCCCAAATATATTTTAAATATTCATTTATAGTTATTTTCACCACCACTATCAAATTCAAGCTACCATTTTCTCTCACCTTGCCTTTAAAGCTGATCACTGTAGATTGTGAAAATTCACGTTCCACAAGGCAGCCAGAATGAACTTCATCATACAGAAACGTCACATCCATTCCCAAATCCTTGCAGTGTGTTTCTGGGCTGTTCTGCAGGCAATTTTAGGTGCCCGGTGAGATCCTCTGCTGTCTACTCCTCCAGACTCATTTTGCTAACCACATGGAACCTTTTGGGTTCCTTGAATTTGTCATGTTCCAAATTCTTTTTCCTGTCCTTCTCTTTCATCTCACTAATTCCTACTCACCCTCTGCATCTCACTTTACTCACCCTTTCTCAGAAAAACCTTCTGTGCCTACTCTACCAAGAAAAATATTGTACATTCTCATAGTTCTCCATATTCTTCATATATATTACTTAAATTTTTCATGAATAATTTGATTTAATGTCTATTTGCCCCACTCAAAAGTCAATCCTATAAAAGTAGGGACACTATTTTTTTCCTACATTATAGTCTCAGAGCACCTGGCCTAATACACTCTCTCTCTCTCTCTCTCTCTCTCTCTCTCTCTCTCCTTATGGAATAAATGTTGCAAAACTAATGACACCATTCTTCACATTTAAGCTACGGGGGTACTTTGTTTTATTTTCTATTACGATGTTCTTTGACAGCCCACCCAGCTTCCACCTTCAAAAAGAGCTATTCACTCTTAAGTTGATGGCACTCTTTCCTTGTTAAACAAACAAGTAGTTGTGAAAAAGAGGTGTTGTTCACAAAGAAGCTGCTAATTGAGGCTTTTTCCCCCCACGGATATAATAAATGAAATAGAAAAGCATTAAAAATGAGAGAGCTTTTAAGAGAAATGTGTACGGCTCTTTCCAACGGTATTGATGTCATTGTTTCCAGAACTTCAAAAAATCTGTTTTGCCGATTGACTGGAAATCAGAGCAGGGGAAGAAAGTGAGAATGCTAAACCAGTTATTTTATTTATTTAACCGTACAGAGATTTGTTCTTATAGGAGTTGGGCCTTTCTCTAATATCGCTCTCAATAACTGCTACATTAATGAATACTGGCATAACATGGAAAAAGAAAGTATGGCCGTAATCCAAGTAACATATTTCCATTCATTTGTTAATTATAATTTTTATTCTTAAGCTTTAAATTATAACGATAACTTATATTTGTGCTGGACTTTTGATTTTAAGAATTTTTTCAAACATACTTTGTTTTAGATAGGGTAAGCTAAATTACAGAAACAAATAGAATCTTTAAAATTCAGTTCCTTAAAGAACAAAAAGTTTATTTCCTTGGTCCAGAGCAGGAGTTTGCACATTAGCGGCAGCTCTGTCAGGTGAAGTCTTTCAGGGACCCAGGCTGGCATTGGCTCTGCAATCTTCAGCATGATACTTACAAGATTCCCCTAGAAATTGCCATCCCTGTCATTTAGAACCTGTGAAGAACAGTAAAGAACATTCATGGAAGGGTTTTAGGAAGCAGGTCTGGAAGTGGCATATGTCACTTCTGCTCTATTCCTTTGCTGTAAACTTAAATCTCGTGTCAGGGAAATCTGGTAGATATATTCTAGCTATGTGTTCAGTCCCAACATTATTTGTATAGCAGGATAGAAAAGATCTTGCTGGATAAGTTTAGCCACATGCATTATGTCATTAGGCAAACATTTTTGAAACCTTTTTCTGCTTTCTGAAAGAATGAGTAAGCAAGTCTATAGTCAACTCCAGGAAACAAAAAGTAGAAGAATAAGAAATTTCAGGGCCCTAGATGATCTAGAAACTGAGTAAGTAGTACTTGAATGATAATAAGTTAGCTGGACCTCTCATTTTGTAAATGAAACAGAAGCACTATAATTCTATAGGTTTGATAATCAATTAAGAACATACATTCTAAAATCCCTTTTGAATTCAGTTTGTACTATCAACCTGATACATAGCATATCGTGAATCCTTGGCACTGGCCCTCACATGGTGAAAACTAATTTTCAACTTTTGACAAAGGTGATTTAAAGTCTAGGCCATTGGTTTTTAGACAAAGTTAAGTTTTGAAAATGAAGAATGATGAGCGAGATGCTGCCCTCCTCTAAAGCTACTTGAATTAAGAGTATTGTCAAAGGACTAGACAGATAGATAAATAGAGCATAATAAAGAGTAATGAAACAATCTCACGAATAAATGAATATATGATTTTTTTAAAAAGTTCTTTCAAATAAGTGGGAAAAGATGGACTCTTCAGTTAACACATTGGCAAAACTAGCTATCCATTTGAGGAAAAAATGAAAATAAATCCTTGCCTCATGCCATTCATAAAAATAAATTTCAGACAGGTTAAAATACTAATCACAGTAAGTATAACAATATTAGGGGAAAATATAGAAAAACATATTTATGAACTTGGAGATAGGAATAAGATATAAGAAACAGACAGAAAGAGAGGGCTTTTTAAACTATGAAAGATTTTGGTCTTTATTTCAAGATCACTAGAGAAGTGACTGAAATATTTTATCAAAGGAATTGTGGGATCAAATTTGTTTTCCAAAGATGATTCTTTCAGCTGTGTGTAGGAGACGGAGAGAGCACAACTATTCACACAGTTAAGGAGGCAGTTTCAGCAAACTGGCTGAGAGGAGATGATAGTCTGGTCTAGAACGCTGGTGCTGAGAAATGGAGAGAAGTGGCTAGACAATTCTGGAAACCTTTAGGAATTACTTCTAGAGTATTGAATCAACTTGAATGCTGGGCCAGAGGAAAACAACGTTTTAGTGATTGACTTCCATTCTTTCAGTTTTCTCCTGTATAATTCTTCAGATCAGCTTGTCATATTTTCATTGTGACTATCCTAATTATTATAGCTCTCCCTAGTATTAAAATTCTTTTTTCCCAAGACTGGTAAAATATTAATAATTGTTAAAGTTAGACAATAAGTAATGGGGTTTGCTGATTTGCTATAATAATCTCTCTTTTAAGATAAAATAAGATAATAAAACTGAAAACAAAAAGACTTAGGGTATGGAGACAAGGGATTAGTATGAAATTAAGCAGTGTCCAGACCTGGAAATGCCTTGCGGTATAGACTAAAGATTTTGAACTTTTTCTAAGGATACATGAGGAGCTCACAATAATGATATCTATGCTCAGAAGAGACACGTTATATTTCTTTAGTAAATTCTCTGGAGAAGGGTGACCAAATGCCTGAACCCAAGTGAGAAGTGGTGGCGGCCGAAACTAAGGCACTGCAGTGGGGATGGTCCAAGGTCTGGGGACTTGTGGTTGACTGTGGGAGGAAGGAAGGGGGACTGTTACAGATGACCCTCAAAATTTCACTACTGCAGGGAGAGGGAAAGCAGATTAATGTTACACATGCTGAATCAGTATGAAATACCCATGAGGAAATTTCCAATAGGGAGCTGGCAACACATCTCTGAAGCTCTGGGACAGATTTCGGCTGTTAACATCTTAGTGTCTGGCTGATTCTGTTGGTGCTTTCGCTTCCCATTCTCTGGAAACGCAGTTCTGTGTGCACGCCTCACTTCTGTACTCTTTGCTAACAACAGCCAGTACCTTCACTTTGTCCTCAGTGGCGTACCCTGGAGCCACTGCAGCTGTTTAGCCTGCCAGGAATGAGGGCCTGATGCCGACCCCATGGTGGGGAGTTGACATCCTTTTCCCTCCTTCGTGGCTGATCAATGACTGGCTGGTGAAGGAATAGGGTAGCGGTTACCTTGAAGGGAACAAAATTAGGTATAATATACATCCCGGAGCTTTCTGACGATCAGGCTGATGCTGGGACTTTGCATGAAGGCACATGCTGCTTTGCTTTCTGTTTTTGTCCTATTTCCTCTATCTACTTACTGACAAAAAGTCTCTCCTTGACCAGATTTCAGCTAGACTCCTGTCAATCATCTTCCCTACCCTTGATCTCTGGACTTTCATGTCCATCTTGGCATAAGCCCAGCTTTAGCAAGAATCCCAGGTTGGGACTAAGAAAACAATACCCTAAAATGAAGGCCTCAGAAGCAGCCTCAGAAGCAAAAGTCTTTTCTCTGACTTTCTCCTGCCCTCTGTCTCTCGGTCTCATTCTCCCCCAAGGCTAGCCATAGAGACTAGAATCCCTGGTCCCCAAGGTGGGTTATAAAAACCAGAACCTCTTTGCCCCAAAGCCAGCCATAAAACCTGAAAATATTACTCTAACTTTCCCTCTAACTTTCTGTGTTAAAAGTGGCCATAAAGAAATTATCTGACCCACCTTGTTTTGACTGTAGGCCATAAGACCCCATTCCAGAGAGTCCTGCCCCACACCCAGAAGGAAGGAATGCATGCTCACAGAGAGACCAAGAAGAATCTAGACAGACAGGCCTTGCTAGGTTTCCCCACTCTATTTATTAGCGTTAGATCTTACCCTTTTTGTCCAATCATATTTCTACATGGCTATCCATACTCTGTTGGACATAGGCAGAAAAATAGACAATTTTCCCTGTATTTTTGCATCTGTGTTCTGAAGGCTCATAAAGTTTGTATGCTTTTTCTCCAATCAATCTGCCTTTTGTGAGTTGATTTTTCAGGGAACCTTCGGAAGGACAAAGGGGAAATTTTCCCTTGACCTCTACACCTGCTAAGTTGTTTTATCCAGAATCCTCCAGCCTGACTTCAGCAAGAATCTGTTAGGTTAGTTTAGCCAGAATACTCCCTTACCCCTGATGTCTCCTCTTAGTAAGGTCAGTAATTTTCCATCCACCTGCCTCTCCCCACTACCCCACCCCTGTCTTTGGCTATAAATTCCCTCTTTTCTTTGCATTTGGAGTTGAGTCCAATCTCTCTCCCCTACTGGAAAAACCTATTGCAATCATCCCTATACTTATTGGGATAGTCCTGAATGAAGTCGGTCTTAACAGTGCTTCAGCAAGTGTCACTGAATGATTTTTTCCTTTAACATTATCTTCGTCCCTGGGATCACTGTCTCAATATACCCCTTTTCTATACATTCTTGTCTCATGGTCTACATTTACAGAGCCAAATTTAAGACACATAATAAGACAGTGATAGTTATTAAAGTAGCCTAGGAAAGGTATGTAAAATAAGAAAAAGGGCAACCTAAGACAGAATCCTGAAAGCACTATCATTTCCCACAAGGCAGAGGAAAATGCATTCAGGAATGATATTGAAGAAAAGAGGAAACAAAAATGTCGTGGGTGTGGGCGAGGAGCTAAGAATGTGGCATCAGACACGGAAATCAACAGAAGAGAATTTCAGGTCAGGAATATGAAACCATACAGAGAAGTCAACTTACTCAAGGATTACAAAGGATCTATTAAATATAGCAACAAAGAGACTTCATTACCCTCTATTACAGATTAGGCATTTTTAATATTTTGCAAGACAAAGACTGATGATATTTAGTTTTTTCAAAGGTATTTTTGAGCACCTATTTTTGCAAAAACCCTGTGCTAGTGCTGCAATGGGGGGACTGAATGACAGACCCTGTCAAGAAGGGTCTGATGGTCTGATTACAGTCCAGTGTGATGAGTGTTGCAACAGCAACAACACTTGAAACTCAGTGACGATCAATATGGGTGTACATAAAAAGAGTCAAAATCTGCTAATTTTTTTTCTTTGATTTTTTAATGACTCCACAATCTTTTATACAGTTATTCAGATTTATACATCTTAATGTAATTTCTTACTACAATCCTTTCAGCAGAGTGTTAAGTACCCATGTATCTTCATGGAGGATCAAGTATGCTAACCAATAGACTTGGAAGTAACGGAAAAGTGCCACTTCTTCATTGTGTGGATATCACTTATTTTCTTGTTTATTTACACACTTATTTTTATTTTTAGAAAAAATTAATTCCTTTAACACATGATCAAACAAAAAATCTTTTCTATTATTAGCTTTTGTTTTATGAATAGTTTATTTTCTTATCTGCAAATTCGTCTTTCACTAATGGATGGTCTGGTGAATAGATTACCTGTTCATTTGTAGATTATATCTATTTGGCTTTATATGGTTAAGTAATCATACCTTGGAAAGATTAGCTGAAAAAAGCAACAGCAAGTTGCTCTTTTCCCCTTACTTCCAAATCTGCAGTGCAGACTGGCTACAATATAGCCCCTGCTCCATTTTTTACAGGAAATCTACTTATTACTGATGGATTTTGCACTTTGGGAGCTATAGAGATAACATTATCTCTTCATTGTTTCTTATCTTGTAACATCATAGCAAGAGAAATCAATGAATGTTACTATGTCTTTGTTAACCTAAGTATTAGAAACTTGTCCCTTCTGAGACTACCGAAGTCTTGGAATTTTTTTAATTCCAAGCAGTCAGAGAGAGAAAGAAAATAGTTGGTATTAACAATCGTATATCCATTAAACCCCACCCTGTTCGGTTTATCTAAGTCCCCAGTTGTCCTTGAGAGCAGAGTCCAATCTGTCTCCTCTACTGCAAGACAGGGTTGCAATAGTCTCTATCCCCACTGCCCTCTTTGAATAAGTCTACCTTACTATCTACAACAAGTTTAATAAATAATTTTTTCTTCACTAACTCTTCCTCTTTGCCTCCCTGCCCTTTTTTGTTCACGGCATCCATTCGTTAAGCATGTCTGATAAAATGTAAATACATTTGGCACTAAACCAAAGAATAATATCCAGTGTTATTCTGTTTATGGACATCTTTTTCTACTTAACTCTATTTTATAGAAATAAACGTTGAAGTGGAACTAAAAGAAAAAAAAATCTTTGACCTGATTACTGTCTTGAGATTCAACTTTGAGGTTCAAACTTCAGAAATAACTGCCAATATTTGTTTAAATAAGAAAAATATTTTAATTAGTACAAAATATAGATCAAAGAACAGAGCATATGTAGATCAAGCAGTGTTTGCATAAAAAGTACATCTTTATTGTCTAATAATACATCAGCATTAAAACTCAGTTATGTTTCCTTTATTGTACTGCACAATTATCATAACCATTTACAATTATTGGTAGTTCAAATAACTGAGATAAATACTGTACTTAGATTTCATTACTTGAATATTTAAAAAACATTCTCTTCCCAGTTATAAAATTTTATATTACTGTTATTTATTGTTTTAATTTTACTTTTTCTGTTTCATTTTTAGATTCACGGAAGCATATTAATTAGTTCATTATAACTGGAAGTCATATTCCTAAATATTTAAGATATATATTAAAAATCTTTAGTCAAGAACAAATTGTTTTATTTCCATTTATAGCCCAATTATAGACACCATATTTCTTTTATACAGTTTTTGGTATCTTTTTCTGTATCACTACATTTTACAGAAAGTTATTCTTGCTTTTCATGGCTGTGAATCAAAATATTAAATACGTATAATTTTGTCATAAATAAGCGTTAAAATTTATGAACATTTTCAGAACTTCAATAAAAACTGAGTCAAAACGGCTTTCCCAAATCAGGAAAGAAGGGAATTAGGATTATGTGTGACTATGAGCAAGGTAATTTATTAATTACTAGCAAACTCTGAGAGCAAGCAACGATGCCATTCAATCTCAGATTCTTACTGCAAGTTATCTTTTATTTTTCAGCTGTGAAATTTTTAAGTCCATGATGTAATTTAATACTTTACAAATCTGCAAGATTTCAAGGATTTTAAGATTTCCTGCTGTGCTGTAGAACAAATGGCAGGAATTTGAAAAAGACTCTTCATAACGCTTTTGTTTTCGGTCTGCGTCTAAATTTGCAATTACATAGTTTATTAAATACCTTGAACTGGAAGGAAGGCCCAGAAGTTGTTCTAGCAATGGGCAAAAATGTATCTATTTGAAAGGTAATGCATCATTATTTTTCCTCCTGTGTACTGAAAACAATGGCAGATATGCCAACGAGCTGGGCAGATTCTTACTGAGAAGTGGCTTTCCTGATAGCCATTTGCAGAGTAGACTCAACGGCCACTATCCGGCCGGATCTTTACGCCCGCAAGCAAAGCACCCACGACCTCTCCTTTTCTTTTCCCTTCGCAAAGCGAAACAGGCTAGACACGTTCATGTGATGCCAATGACGTCAGCTCCCACCGGGTCGCGTGACCGACACCCAACCTTCCTACTACCCCGCCCCCGCCGCCCGAGCGGGAAATCTCGCGAGAACCCGCCTTACTATCAGAACTGACCGAGGTTACAGGGGAGTTAGTCTGAGGAGAGAGGAAGGTGTGGCCGAGTGGCGGAGTTTTTGCTTTCGTTCTGTCAGTTCAATGCCACAGATAAAGCCTTCGGGGACTACCCGAGTCTAAGCCCCTCGGCTTGGAAAACAGCGCGGGGGAGAGGGGGACAGGGAGGGACGGTCAGATCTGAAGGGAGGTGTGGCGAGCGGGCCGTCAGGAGGGAAACCCGCGCGCGGGGGTCGCCGGCAGCGGGGCGGCCGCGGCTTGGGCTGCGCGGGTTCCGCCGGCTGCCGCAGGCTGTGGGACGGGGACCCTTCTCTGGAAGCGGCGACTGCCCGCATCCGGCCCCGGCCGCGTCTACACTGAGCGGCGCCGAGATGAAGTGGTTGCCCCTCGCTCTGCTCCTCCGGCCGCTGCGGCCCGGAGAGGTCCCCAGTGCCCGGCGCCCCAAGCCAGGCGTGGGGTCCCCGCCCTTGGCGGCTGCCCTGCGCCGTCCACGAATCGCCCCGCGCCTTCCCGCCCGATCGGCCCCAGATCTGGGCAGGCTTCTTTCTGCACGTTTAAGTTGGTCATTTGGGTGTCTCGCCTCATGCGCCTAAACCGCCTCCAGGTTTCCCCCTCGCACGTCCTCCCCGCCCACCTGGCTTCTCCCCGGACGGGGTGCTCGTCCGAGCCCGAAGGAGGCAGCGAGCCGCGGAGGGACGGGGCTGGAGTCGCTAGAGGGAGGTGTGGGGCCGGCGAGGAGGGGGCTTCGCGAGGAGCGAGCGCGGGCGGGCGGAGGGAGCGGCAGGGGAGGCGCCGGGGGAGGAGACGAGGCCGGGGACGGCAGACGAGGCTTCGCTCGAGCCGAGCGCGCTCTCCCTCGCCGCGCCGTCTGGAAGCCGCGCGGGCGTGGGGAGGCGAGGCCACCGAGGTGCCTGGCGCCCGCGGCGCCGCTGCTGCCCGCCGGAGGGGAGGCCCGCCCCGGGCGCGCACGCTCGGCCGAGCCCCGGCGCGCCCCGCGCTGCGCCTGCTGACAGCTGCCGCCGGGCTCGCGCGGTCCGCTCGCGGCTCCGCGGCCTCGGCCTCGGCCCTCGGCTCTCCGCCTCCGCCCCCTCGGACTCCCGCCCCTCCGCTCGCCCCGGTGCTGCCCCGGTGCGGCTCGTTTCGCAACCGCTCGCCACTTGCCCCGCGCCCGGCTGTTTTTTCCATTCCCGGCCCCCACTTCTGGAGTACTTTGCCCCCTGCATTTGGGGAGAGGGGCTGGAAGAGGGGCGGGTGGCGCGTCCTGAGGAGAAGGAGGAAGCGAGGCCGCAGGAGGCGGCGGCTCGGCGGACTGTGGGGAGGGGACCGCACGCCACCCTGTCTGGCCGTCTCCCCGGCCGCCCCGCCCCTGCGCACACTCCCTCGCGGGCGAGCTACTTTCGGACGAGGAAAGTGAGGGCGGCCCTCGGTGACAGCGCCGCGGGGCCAGTCCGGGCTTAGCCGCGCGTCTGCTCGCTGCCGTCCGTCGCTCTCCCAGCCGGGGCGCAGCCCGGACCGAGGATGGCTTCGACCACAACCTGCACCAGGTTCACGGACGAGTATCAGCTTTTCGAGGAGCTCGGAAAGTAAGCGCCTTTGCTCGGCATCCTCACGTCCCCTTTCCAGCAGAGGGCGGGTCGGGTGCCCCCGACCCACCGGCCTCAGTGGTGGGGCGAGCGAGTTCGGGAGACCAGAGGAGAGGGAGGAAGGCCCCTGGTTTGTCAGCTTCGAGGAGGTGCTGTCTCAGTAAGGGGAGAAGCACAGACGGGCTAGGACCCTTACCCCGACTGTGGCCAGTTCTGATAAGCCCTAACCCCACCTCTCCCGGTCCCCCAGCCCTCCTGCACTGGGGACTTAGTGAATTTATGATCTCTGCAGTTGTAGCTGTCATCCTCAGAAGTGTGCATGCGTGAGTACGTGTGTGTGTCTGGCAGGGAAACTGGAACCCATGTAAAATGCAACATAGATCATGTTTTCTGTAAATAGAGATGCCTCCTGCTTAGCCGGCGTGTCGGCGGTGTGACCCACGCACGGATGAGAACTCACCGCTCGCCTCCGACGGTGCCATATTTATCGATGCCGAAAGTTCAACTTGGCGTAGAGTCTATTTCGCATCGAGTAGTTGTTCTGTCCAGGAAAAGGGCCACCTAACAGAACCCAACCCCCTGCCCCATATCCACTGTCATTCTTTGCACTAGATTACTCGCTCACCAGCATTCTTCCTGGGATTTGCGCGTGCACCTTTGCGTTCTCGGAGGATTTATTTATACAGGCAGCGGAAAAGCCCTCTGCAAACTGGGAGAGCGCTTCCCCAGGGAAGCCTGGCTTTGTACAAAACCGCCTCCCGTACCCCACTGGCGAAACTACCTGGAGATGTTAAGGAAGGAAACAGGAGACCTACTGAGAATCTAGGGGCCGAGCCATGAATGTTGATTTATGTAGCATCAAACCCAAGCCCAATTCCTGTATTGCTAGTTTTGAATATTACTTATGAAAGGGGTGCGCTTCCGTGTATGTTGTTGGCTTATACAGTTGAATTACAGGAAATGTAAATATTTTCCAATGTAATGAAAATTATATATTTATATATTGTCTACTGTTAAAACATGGAGAATATGTCGGAAGAGCAGCTTAATTCAAATCTCTCCCTTCCCCCAGCCCAAACAGGACATAGAGAAATCAGCAACCACACCAGTATTTGTTAAACCACACAAATGTGCTCAAGAATTACATTTTAATGAAAATAATGGTTGTGTTTACTTAGTTGGAGCCACATTAATTGTTTTCCCCACTAAAATAAATAGGCAGCAGATTTTTGCTGCTCCTCCTCAGCTCTGTTCTTTGCAGGGTTTTTCTCGTAGCATTTGGTGCTGTGAATTGTAAAATGTTTTCAAATTTCGTGTGCAAACAAGAGCAGTCATAATTGGCAGTTCCTTTCATTTTGTTGATTAATAATGTGTGTTCTCAGTTAAATAAAATTTACTTTTATTCTTCAACATTAAAGAAGGCCTGGGTTTTCAGGAAGAATTTTTCATTTTCTGTATATTGCTGTAGTACACTGATAATTTGACAATTCAGTAAAATCAATAAAAATGCTCAGATTTTGTAAATTTCTAATAGAATATCAAATCTGATCATATTGATGACTTGCTGATTATTGGTTTCCAGGGGGGCATTCTCAGTGGTGAGAAGATGTATGAAAATTCCTACTGGACAAGAATATGCTGCCAAAATTATCAACACCAAAAAGCTTTCTGCTAGGGGTGGGTATTTTTAACCACATATATGTTAATTTTGTGTTTGTCGTGTTGATTGTTGATTGTTATATGTAAATATGTTTAGTTATAATTAAATTTTAGACTTAGGTATCATATTACATATTAAGATTATTTCCTTCCTGAATGCCTCTTGGTCTGTACAGTTTAAAAATAAATGAGCAAATATAATTATTATTTAATAAATTGTTATTAAAATTCTGTCTTGTGAGCAGTAGCATGAATAATTATACTTGAAGCAAATTGTCACTCAAGTGCATTTTGCTTTTAGTTCTAGTGTAAAATAACTTTTAGAAGTACCCTTGAATGGAAAAATGTAAGTCTCACAACTGTCATAATTCCCTTTTGCTTTTGAGAAGAAAAATAGGTCACAGCTCAGTTGAATCATATGTTTCAATTGTAGTTACACTTGAACTTAATTCATCAAGGTATATTTAACAGTAATGGCTTTGAGAAGAAAAAATTTGTGATTGCTATATTCTAGGAAGTTTAGCTTGATTTTGATGTTTCTGTGTGCAGTTCAGACCTTTCTTGGTCTTCCGCATTAAGGCTTTACACAGACTCATGTAATGTATTTTACACATGCAGTTTATGGCCACAGAGATAATTCATACTCATAAAATAGCTGTTGACATAAGCAAAAAAACTCGGAGGGATCTCACTGCATTCTTTTTATTTTGTTGACCTCATGTAAAAGTACTTATACTGCAATGTTAGGCATTCCGATTATTGTGGACACGTGTCTAAGGTATTTCCATGGGAATTTATGGTTTGATGAAATAAAAATGAAATTAAAATGAACAAAATACCATAGTGTAAACCCATCTCAGTGACCTGGTTTATTTTAAGTAATGAGAGAAGAAATTCCATTAGGGTTCGTTTTCCTCATTTAAAATGTCTTTTCAAAAGTGCTTCTTCCTAGTGTCCTGGCATCATTGCTTCTGGTCCCTGCTGTGATTGGTTTTCTATATTTATTGCAGGTTCTACTTTTAACATATACTTTAGGTTTAGGTTGGCATTTCAACTTATTTGTTTGAATGGCATTTGCTGTAATTTCCCTCATCTGATTTTAATGATTCTAAGGAAGATCTATATGCTAAAATAACCAGCACCATTGAATCATGGTATGGAAACTAATGAGAAGCGTGTTATGCTAATTATGTTCCCACCTTTGTGTCTACTCCACAGGAAAGTTTTGACAATGAAAAGAAGTTGCTAAACTATAAATGACATTTTAATAAATAGAAAAGAAAGAAAAAGAGAAATGAAAATGTGTAGTCAGATTCTTTCAGTGCTTGTATTATTTTCTCCTGTGGGCTAGGTACTTTTGGCAATGATGTGGGCATCACTTCTTTTGGGGGCATTAAAACACCTATTCCAAATCTGTTAGCAGCTTAAATTTTCTCTCAAAACAAATCAGTGTAGTGCTTCAATTTCTAGTAACTTCCTTAATTAGAGTCATCCCTCTTCACCCATCCCAATTCATATTCAAAATGACATCAAAATGACAAACACACTTGGACCTGTTCACAGACATTTTACTCTCTTCTGCCTTCAATTTATGGAAGATAAGTTTTCTCTATTCGATGGCTTTTTTTGCTCCCTGCCCACCCTGCCCCTCAGTGTTGAGGGTGCTCACCTACTCACACTGTGCTTCAGAGAACCACCTACGTGCAAAACCTTCATGCCCCTTCTGGATTTAATGATTGTAATTATTCCACATTTAGGAAAAGTAGCTGGTGTGAAGAGTTAGAGGACAGGTTTCTCGTTCTCTCTCTGCAATTTTTTTTTCCTTGTGACTTCGGAGTTTGGGCACGTTTCTTAACCTGCTGTCTGTTAACCTACCTATGAAGGAGCTGGTGAAGAAGAACATCACTGGCACTGGAATCAGATGCTGTGGGTTTGAATTCTGATTCCCATACCTGCTAGCTGTGTGATTTTGGACACTTTATCTGTTTTCTATGACCCTCAGTTTTTGGTTTTTTTTAAGTTTGTAAAATGGGGTAATAATAGAACACTTCCTTTTGTAGGGTTTTATGTGCAGTGAATGAATTAATATAGTATAGAACAGAACCTGGCACATAATATGTACTCAATGAATATTAACTGCTATTATTATCTAACAGTTGTTATAATGATCAAATTAGATTGCTTATATGAAAGAATGTGAAACTTACAAATCCAGTGGCCCCTTTGATTTAGCTGTGAGAACTCAATTTGAATCTTAGCTCTACAACTTTGTTTGTACATTTCATTCTCATCCATAAAATGGGAAAACATACTTCTGGGGTCTCTTGGGATATTCTGCGAATTTAGTGAATTTTATCAGAATCACTTTCTAAATTGCAAAATGCTGTCAGTTTTACCTATTACAATTGTTCACTTATAAAAATTACAGTATTTTTCCTTCAAAATGTTCAACAACTTAACTTTTTGTCACACCAGTTAAAGCTGGTTGTAGGATATTTGTACCTTTGAATGTATACATTTGTTTAATCTATTCTCAAATTGCATTATAAATTCTTGAAGAAAAAATATCATGCTTTTATTTTTGATATAACATTCCATAGCATTGAGGACTTAGAAGTGGCCCAGTACAAAGTGACTAGGATCAAATGTGCTTATTAAATGATTTGTAAAGGAGTTAAGTACAGAATTTTCTCGTAAGAACAAGCAAATAACTGAAAGTAATCTGTGAAGTAGAAAACACTGAAGTAGTGTATTAAGAGCATATACTTTAAAGTATGAATTCTTTAAAAAACACTCCTTTCTGAGGATGTAATGATCCAAATTAACCATTTTTGCAGAAAAATTAAAAAATAATGTATTCAAAGGCAAATGTAGAATGAAATGCAAAATAGTATGCTTATTTTTCTAAGATAATGATTTTTGAGAGTTGCATATGGCAGTTTTTGTGGAACATATAACTTTTTGTGCCAATTTTTGTTTATATTATTTGAAATCCTATGCCTGTGCAAATCCAAGCCTTAAGCCTATTTGTTTTAAAGACCGAGCAGGTCCTCCAGTTCAACTGATGTCTTTAAATATAACATTACAACTGAAAAAGAAAGGGCCATTGTTAATAAATCTAAGACCAGGAGGGAATTGCCAAAAATTTGGCTACATTCCTGCATAAATTTGCACATCCAGCTACACTGTCACCCAGTCATTTTTCTGTGCCTGGATTTTAATGGATTTCCAGCAGACAGTTTCAGTTGCATTTCCTCTCAGCTGTTAGTCACACACACCATATTTGGGAAACTCAGAGTCAATTGAAAAATTTCTTACCTTTTGTGTTGTTAGCCTGTGCATGCACAGAACATTCATTGTACTATACTGAGCAGGTAGGTAAGTACATTCATCATATATAATTTGGCTTCTTTTGAAAATAAAAAATAGTGTAGGAACATCTCAGATATCTGATATTTTATGTATAATTTCTATTTTCTAAAAAGTTATTTTTGTTAGGAATGGAGAGCATGCTTAGTAAATGATGAATAGTGATAATAGAATTGTTGCCTTATACTTTCACCATGAAAATTAGAAATTGTACCATTTTGATTCCAATTAGGTTAGTCCTTAACAAATGTCAACAGCTCTGCTGTTTGATAGTCTGTCTGTTTTGACATGTTTAGAACTGTAAGCTGTTGTCAGATTATATAAAGTCTGTGAAGAGCTGTGATCACAGTTTAGAATCCAGAACTTATGGTTCTGATAGCAGATGTCTTTAGAAATGGTACAGGTGATCTACCTTGCATTTTAAAGCCTCCCAGTGGTAAAATATTTTATGTGGTAGTAATGGCTTCTTGACATTCACCTTTCAGTGTATTTCTTGATCATCAGAAACTAGTTATTACATACAGTCTGATATGCCACAAGTCATAGTCATTGTTTTTGTAAAATATAATACATTACAATATAAGCTTGAAAAACATATATTATTACAAGTGTATTTTACCTCTACTGCATTGCTAAAGTTGAAAAAGGGTTTTATATGTCTGTAAAACTTCAGATCTAATATAGTTAAATCATTTTGATAGTCCTTGATTTTACTGGTTTTATTAATTCCTGAACTGATGATATTAGTAGAACATGAATCAGGACTTTATACTACTTTTGACCATATCCACAAATTAGGTCTCAGCTATAAAATCTAAATGTTTTATAAATATCCCTAAGTATTCTTTTTTTAATGTTATAAAAGAGATGTCAAAAACTAACTCTTGCTACTTTTCCTTTTTTCATCCAGGTAGTAAAGATATTACTGTAATTTTTCAACCTCATTGTTACTTCTCTTGAATTAGACATAGAATTGAAATTATATAGATGAATCAAGTTCTGATTATTGATTTAGCAATTTGAAAAATTTTGACAAATAAATATATGAAAGTTTCTATGCTAGAATTATGTTTTAAGAAAAAAATAGTAAATCATTTTTATTTTGGTATGTGGAATCTCCACAACTCTTCATTTATTGGACCTGGAAGCGGCATTGTGTCATCTTTACTTTGTGTCTTTCAGTTACATTTAGTCATATTACATTCTTACATTGCCTTGATATTAGACATTTATTTTCTTCTTTTGGTAAATGAGAATATTACTGCTATTTAAAACTAGTTAAGAGATAAAAAATAATAAAAATATATATGCACATTGCCAGGAAATAATAAAAATCTTTTCTGTATTCTAGCATCGTTAAATAAGGCAAACCTAATAAAGAATGTGGTTGTCAGGTACCTCACTGTGTTATTTATAACTAGTGTCAAGCTCTACCTGACTGTGTGGGATCAGTGCCCTAGAAACCTTTGATTATTTATACAATTAGATTAATACTTTTCATTTCGGTTGAAATACTGAATGCACAATATAAAAATTAAAATTTAGTAGTAAGTCACCTTTTAATGGGTCCTTTTAATGTCAATAATTACCAATTACTAAAAATCACCTATTCACTGGGCTTTTCTTGGGCATTTAATTTTTTTGTTAACTATTATTTTAGTTTATTTTTAAAAGTCTTTTCCTTGAACTGATACTGAGACTCACAGTGTCTCTAAGACTTAGTTGGTTTTTTTTTTTAACATCAGTCTCTCCCCATTATTAGGGTGTAGTGTGTACAGTATTCTTATAAATCATTGGCAATTAATTAATGATTGTTTACATAGGAGGATGTGTTAAAGATTTTAAGTTACAATAATATTATTTAGTAAGCTGTCTTGCAATGCATTAAATGGAGTGTTAGTATTTTAACTCTAAAAACATAGTATCTTTATAATAGTAACTTACCTTTCAAATCACTTTATGATTATTAAGCACATTCACTTGTGACTTTATTTTATATATATTAACAAATATTGAATGATTACAATGGGCAGGGTGTTGGGAAAAATAAAGCCTATCTACACAAATAGACATTGTAGAAGATATAAATGGTGTTACAAGTCTAGAATGAATAAAGTACTATGAGCTTTCAAGGGAGAAAAAGATTATTTCTGCTTTGGAAGAGAAAGGAAGGCTTTCATATAGTATGGATTTAAAGAAATTGTGAAAGCCATCATACAGATGGGCTTATATACTCCTCAGAAGACAAACTCAAATAAACAATTTGAGGAAGTTGTTCAAAATAGTTAACTATATGATTATAACGAAAATTTTATTTTATTCATATGGTAAATTTGTTGCAATTATCAGCATACAGTTATTTTTAGAATAAAATTAATTTAAATTAAGTAGGACATTTCTTAGATAACAAAATTTCTCTGATTCTAGCTAAGGTAGATATAGCAATACTTAAAACTTTCATCTGTCATAACCTGTCTCTTATTCTAGGCTTGGAAAATTGGTAGATTTGGAGAGAGAGAGAGGACAGCTTTGTTTGTTGTTTGGTTTTGTTTTTAAATCTCTTAACTAGCATTGTAATTACACACAGTCATATAACAACATCATCATTAATATTTTTAGTTACCTGAAGCCCTTTTCTGGTATTATAATCTCATTTTAACTCCTTAGAACTTTGTTTATTAATACCAAAATGAATAATGCCATCTTCATCAGTAATAATAATTTAGAAAAATATAAATAGTAATAGCCATTGTTTAAAGAGCACCTTTTCAGTGACAACAGATGTATATATATGACACTTTTATTTAATCCGCACTGCAGCCTCCCAGATGAACAATATTATCTTTATTTTTTAAAAGAAGAAACTGAGGCTCTTGTAAAGCTTCAAAATTAATATGTGGCAGAGTCAGAATTTCACCTGAGTTTTCTCTAGCTCTAAAGTATGTCTCTTTGCAGTATCACATCCCATTGATTGCTACTTTAAAGAACTTATCTTTCCAGCCGGGCACGGTGGCTCACACCTGTAATCTTAGCACTCTGGGAGGCCGAGGCGGGCGGATTGCTCAAGGTCAGGAGTTCGAAACCAGCCTGAGCAAGAGTGAGACCGCGTCTCTACTATAAATAGAAAGAAAGAAATTAGTTGGCCAACTAAAGATATATATAGAAAAAATGAGCCGGGCATGGTGGCACATGCCTGTAGTCCCAGCCACTTGGGAGGCTGAGGCAGAAGGATTGCTTGAGCCCAGGAGTTTGAGGTTGCTGTGAGCTAAGCTGACGCCACGCACTCACTCTAGCCCGGGCAACAGAGTGAGACTCTGTCTCAAAAAAAAAAAAAAAAAAAAGATAAGGTCCAATCCAGACAATCCCTGGAATCATAGGAGCAAAATTGTAGTTTGGATGACAATTCCAGATCATAACACAAAGATTCACCTCTATAAGAATTAGACTTCCAAAGACATGGACAAAATTAAAACAAAGATCAGAATTAAACAAAATTTGTATCATAGTTAGCATCAGTAGGGAAATAACACCAGGGTTCTGCTTTTGCTCAAACAAGCAATTTGAAGTTTCTGTCTGTGTTCGGGGATTGACAAAAGCATGCAGCAACCAATCGAGGCTGTTAGTCTTTGGTTTGAGTAGGTACTAAAAGTGAAGACAGGGAGGTAGGAGATTATTTCCTGGGCCTGTTTCTCTCACTTTTGGTTCTTAGTCTTTCAACCATTAAGGAACAAGAGAACACCAGCAACTTGGGGGAAAGCACATAGGTTTTAACTTGTTCCTACTATCCTCCCCTATGACAGATCCCACCATTTCGCCCATGCCAACCCAACATCAGCTCACCTCTTATCCAATCTGACACAATTTATAAGGACTTGGTAGAAATCCCTATTGATGATGAGTCACCTAAAAGCCCACAAAAGAAGACTTTGCCACACAAGATCTTAACAGAAAAGAAGGTATTAGCTCCATCCTAAGGGCTAGTTGGAGGGGTTGTCAGAGATCAGAGGCACAATTTCTTCTTACATTCTCTTTTCTCCTCCTGCTGTAGCTCAACACTAGAGGGGTATTTAGGGAAGGAGCTGATATCCTTCTCGTGCTGGTTCACATTTTTCATCCAATTCTACAAGCCAAATAATTACCATTTTAATTCATAAGCAATAGAAAATAGTATTTAAAAAGTAGTTTCCAGATGTTTTGAGTTATTTCATGAAGATAAAAATGGAGATTTTTACTGAAGCAAAGCTTCTACACTTTAAAATTGAAAAATCTCAAAGGTTAAGGCATATAGTATTATTTGATAGACACATATCCATGTGAAAAATAAGTTGACACGTGAGAGGGCATGTGTGTGTGTTTCATATGTCTAGGTTTGTCAACCAAATAATATCCATCAACAATTGGTAAATTAGCAGATTGTGCCCATATCAACACTTTCATTCTCAAACTAATGTGTGTTTAATTTAATTGGCTGTTATTGAACTTGAAAGTGCTCTTGGAGTGAAGTAGAGTTTGGAACAATTAACCTTTGGAACTAAAAAGTAAATAGAAACATAATTTATAGTGAAGATAATTGACCAGTCAGAACAAAACCCTGTTTTGATGTTAAAAAACCCTGTAAAGGGAAACAGCCTTCAGTTGGATATGTCAACAAAAATACAATTAAATTAGGACCAAGTTAAAACACAGGCTGGTAGTATGTAGATGGATGCTCATTGATTTAAGGGTTTGGGCTATGACTATGTTTTCTGCAGAATGCTACTAAATTAGATGAATTGGGATGAATAGTCTGAATTGGTAGAAGGATTGAATTAGATAACACTTTTTATTGTGGTAAAATACAGATAACATAAAATTTACCATCTTAACCATTTTAAAGCGTACAATTCAGTGGCATTGTGTACATTCACAGTGTTATGCAACCATCACCAGTATCTAGTTTCAGAACTTTTTTGGTTCTCCCAAATGGAAACCCAGTGCCTATTAAGCAGTCATTCACTGTTCCTATTTCCCATCAGCCTCTGACAACTACTAATCTGCTTTCGGTTTCTGTATTTGCCTATTCTGGATATTTCATATAAATGGAATCACACAATATGTGGCCTTTGCGTCTGGCTTCTTTCACTTAGCATAATGTTTTTGAGGTTCATCCATGTTGCAGCATGTTTTAGTACTTGATTTCTACTTATGGCTGAATAATACTCCATTGTATGGATGTACCACATTTTGTTTAGCCATTCATTCATTGACGGACATTTGTGTCCTATCTACCTTTTGGCTATTGGGAATAGTTCTATTATGAAAATTCAAGTACAAGTTTTTGTTTGAATACCTATTTTTACTTCTCTTGGGTTTATACCTAGGGATGGAATTGCTGGGTCATGTGGTGTTCTATGTTTAACTTTTTAAGGAACTGCCAAACTGTTTTCTTCAGCAGCTACACCACTTTACAGTACATTCCCACCAGCAGTGTATGAGGGTTCCAATCTCTCCGCATCCTGGCAACACTTGTTATTTTCCTTTTTTTCAAAAGTTATGATCATCCTAGTCCATGTGAAGTAGTATCTCATTGTGATTTTGATATGCATTTCCCTATCGAATGATGTTAAGCATCTTTTCACGTGCTCGTTAGCCTTTTGTGTATCTTCTTTGGAAAAGTGTCTATTCAAGTCCTTTGCCCATTTATTAATTGGGATGTTTGTCTTTTTGTTGTTGAGTTGTAAGAGGTCTTTATATGTTCAGGATACTAGACCCTTATAGGATATATGATTTGTAAATATCTTCCCCCATTCTGTGAGTTGTCTTTTAACTCTCTTGATAGTATCCTTTGATGAACAAATTTTTAAAAAAATTTGATGAAGTCCAATTTTTCCATTTTTTCTTTTGGTATTTGTGCTTCTGATGTCATATCTAATTGTCAAATCTAAGATCATGAAGATTTACTTTTATATTTTCTTCTAAAACTTTTAGAGTTTTAGCTCTTATATTTGGGTCTTTGGTCCATTTTGAGTTAATTTTTGTATGCGATGTGAGATAAAGATCCAACATCATTCTTTTGCATGTGGATAGAGTTGTCCTAGCACCATTTGTTGAAAAGACTATTCTTTTTCCATTGAATTGTCTTAGCACTCTTGTTGAAAATAATTTGGCCATAGATAAAGGGATGTATTTTTGGACTCTTAATTATATTCCATATATTTATATGCCTGTCCTAATATTGGTACTATGATGTTTTGGTTACTGTAGTTTTATAATAAGTTTTGAAATTGGGAAGTGTGAGACCTCCAATTTTGTTTTTCTTTTTCAAGATGTTTTGGCTATTTGGGGTCCCTTGCAATTCCATATGAATTTTACAATCAATTTTTCCATATTTTCAAAAAAGCCCATGGGGATTTTGATAGGGATTATAAATTCCTTTTAGCAATTTTGTGTAGTTTGTAGTATACAAGTCTTGCACCTCCTTGGTTAAATTTTTTCTTAAGTATTTTATTCTTTTTGTTACTATTGTAAATAGAAATGTTTTCTTGATTTTCTTGTGGGATTGTTTATTTTGGTGTACAGAAATACAATGGATTTTTGTGTGTTGGTCATGTGTCCTTCAACTTTGATGAATTCATTTATTAGCTCTAATAGATATATAGGGATTTTAAAAAATTTTCTCTATATAAGATTGTATTATTTGTGACTAGAGATAGTTTTACTTGTTGCTTTACAATGTGGATGCCTTTTGTTTCTTCTTCTTGCCTAATTGCTGTGGCTAGAACTTCCAGTAGAATATTGAATAGAAAACAGACATCCTTGATTGATCTTGGGGGAAGCTTTCAGTCTTTTGCCATTAAGATGATGCTAGCTGTGGATTTTTCATATATACATTCTATCCCTAGTTTGTTAAATGTTTTTTTTTTTACCATGAAAGGGTATTGTATTTCATCAAATGCTTTTTCTGCATAAATTGGGAATATCATGTAATATTTATCCTTTATTCTATTAATATGCTCTATTACATTGAATGATTTTCATATGTTGGGCCCTCCTTGCAATCCTGGGATAACTCTCAATTGATCATGATGTATAATTACCTTAATATGCTGTTGGATGTGGTTTGCTAGTATTTTTGCATGTGTATTCATAAGGATATTGTCCTATAGCATTTTTTCTTGTGGTCCCTTTATCTGGCTTTGGTATCCTGTTAATGCTGGTCTCATAGAATCAATCAGGAAATGTTCCTTCTTCTATCTTTTTGGAAATGTTTGTAAAGGATGGGTATTAATTCTTCTTTAAAAGTCCAGTAGAATTCACCAGAAGCCATCTATTTGTTTGTTATTAGTATAGCCACCCCAGCTCTCTTTTGCTTTCTATTTTCCTGGAATATCTTTTACTGTCCTTTCACTTTCAATCTATTTATGTCTTTGGATCTAAAGTGAGTCTTTTGTAGACAGCATATAGCTGGATCATATTTGTTTATCCATCCTGCCAATCTCTGCCTTTTAATTGAAGAGTTTAATTCACTTATATTCATGGTTATTACTAGTAAGCAAATATTTCTGCCATTTTGCTCTTTTTTCCCCCCTGTATATCTTACATAACTTTTGTTCCTTAGCTCCTTCATTACTACCTTCTTTTGGGTTCAATTGATTTTTTCAGCATACTGTTCTCATTCCCGTCTTTTTTTTTTTTTTTGTACATTTAAAAATTATTTTCTTAGCGGTTACCTTGGGGGTTATAATTAATAAAATTAGGTAACATTTTAAGACATGTAGTTTTCTCTTTCTATTAACTTGAGTACGCTAACTATGTATATTCTAGGTTAATGAATAACGTCAAATTATTTATAGTCAACATTTCAAAGCACAAGTCTAAACATTTGTCCTGCTTGAATACAAACTATTAGTAAATTCAAGAATTGAGTCATGTTAATATGGGTTAAATGTTGGGCTGGTAGATATAAAGTCTAGTTTTGGGCGGTACATTCAATTTCCTACCTCTCCCAGGCATGAGGGTTTCTTAGCTATTTCTTCCATGCTTCCAGACTTATTAGTTCACTGTGGTGAACACAAGGCAGGCAGTGGCAGCAGCAGAGCAATAGGAGCAGTAGTAGCATCCCAAGAAGCAGCTAGAATCACCATCCCAGCGAGATGTGCTGGACTGGATGATTCTCTGAGATGCTTATAAATTATGATCCCCAAATCATTTATTCCCAGATGCCTCCCTACAAACCCAGCTCCTACGGCCTTCTCACTGAGCAGCAAATAGGGAGCTAAGCAGAGAACCAACACATCCTGAGAAGTCAGGCTAAAAGAGGACTAAATCTCTACCTTCTCAGAGGAATCTTTACAAGTTTGCTGTTTTATTTTTCCTTCTCTGAGCTTCTGCCTCCTACTGGTGGAAGGGGGAAACACATATTATCCTTATAGACCCAGTAGAACTTTTACTCTAGGCTTGCTTTCTCCTCAAAATCCCCTGGGACAGAATTGGAAGGACTCCCTAAAGCAGTCGCTGCCTCAGCCTATTCCTTCCACATTTCCTTGGGTGAAGAGTTGGGTGCTTTGTCTCTTTCAGTTCCAGTTAGCAAAGCTTACTGCTTCTTCTCTGAGTGATCTTCCTCTTTAGGTCTCATAGCCCTCTGACCTGGTTCAGTGGCTTCGGTTCTTTGAGTATAGGTGAGACAGGCAGTGTGGATGAACAGGTATGTCTGCATGGCATCTGTGACATAATGAGCCACTGTGGCTCTCTGTCTGTCCCCAGCTTTCACCACTCAGAGGGACAAGCCCAAGCCTCCCCTGTAGGCACTGTCCTAGCAGGGCCTGACTAATCTACCCACCCTTGGACCAGAGGATTCTCCTGCTTAGTGCTTCCCTGACCCCACAACCTCCACAGCCTAGCTCACTCCATCTATATTCCATAATGAGTCTGTAGAACATTTTTCTTCAATATTGCTTTTAAGGGTAAAAATAACAGTATAGGAAAAAAGTCATACACTCACCACCAAATCAATTTTCACTCCTGAGTTTGAGCTGATGAAATTCCCTGGCCTTAGTCCCATTGCAGGACAAATGTTGGTATTTAACATGTTGGGGGTTAAGAAGCTGTCAATTATTCCATTTTATTGGCTAATGAAGAGTTAATTTAGATTGCTGCAAGGTTACGTCTTTCTTATCATGTCTCTAGCTTTATCCCGTGGCTTACTCCATAATTCACCATTACAGTTTCACGAATAAGTCTCTGAAGCCCAGAATAATTTTTTTTTAAATCATCTGCCTGTACAGGCATGCCTGTAGTTCCAGCTACTTGGGATGCTGAGACTGTAGGATCACTTGAGCTCAGGAGTTCAAGGCTGCAGTGAGCTATGATTGTGCCACACCAGCCTGGGTGACAGAATGAGACCCTGACTCTAAAAAAAATAAGATAAAAATAAATCCTCTGTCAAAGGAGGGCATAATGCCCTCATCCCCATTGTTGCCCAGAGATTTGCAACTTACAAAGTGATTTTGCATATATAGGTGCATTTGATTCTCTCAATGACTCTGTAAGGTAGATAGGAAAGATACTGTTACTCCCAATTTAGATGAAAAAACCTGAGGTTCAGAGAGGTGAAGTGACTTTGCCAAGACCACAGGGGCAATCAAAGATAAAGCTAGGACTTGATCCTGGCCGGGACTCTTGACCAAATCCATAGCACTTTTCACTGGAGCATGTGGCTTCTAGCAGTTCTCTAACTTTGTATAACCGATGCCCAGCAATAGCGACAGCAGCTAACATTTATTGAGACTTTCTTATGTGAAAGGCATAGTGCTAACTAAGAACTTTAGTATCATTTTATTTAATCTTTACAACAAACCAAAGTATGTACTAATATTATCCTCATTTTACAGAAATGAAAACTGAGGCTCAGAAAGGTTGGGGAACTGGTTCAAGGTCAAATAGCCAATAAATGGCATATCTAGGAACTCACATTCAGGCCTATGTAATTCCAAAGTTCATGTTCATATTCTGTCTGCTAGTTAAGAAATTGAAGAGACTGTGATTGGGGGGGAGGGGCTACAGGGAATATCTGAAATTCTATCTCCTAAAACTTTCAAATTGGCAAAAATGCTGGCTGCAACAGTTTTTATGTAACAAGGATTCCCAATGAAGTAGCACTGTGCAGGAACTCTCAGGAATGGGCACGTAAGCCACTTTGGCATACCCAGGGAATTAAAATCCGAACAGCCATTATGGGGCCTCACACCTTGTGCCAGTACCTCTTGGTGCAGAAGTCTCCCACCAAGAACCCCTTTTCCCACCAAGAGTTGCTTTTCCTTCTGGAGACATTCCAAAGACTGCATGACTTTCTAGCTTTTGACTGAATGGCTCACACAGAGCCCAGCTCACTAGTATCTCAGTGTCAAAGCCTCCCAGACACTTTCAGAGTGTATTTTTTCCCCAGTGTAACAGCTTTCCAGGCCAAATGCTTGATGAAACCTGGGCCTAAACAGCCACCAGGTACTGCTCTTATTTAAGACGTAACGATAAGGGCTTTCCTTTGCTCTGAGGCAGCAGCCAAACTACTCTGTTCCTACTCAAAAGTGGGAAACCCTAGCATCAAACAACAGAAAAAGAAATCATCAGAAAGGTGATCCAAAGGTGCATTTTTGACTGAATTACTTTGCACTGGATCTAGAAACTTGAAAAGAGGAAAAAAAAAAAGAAGCTAAAATGTGTTTTAATTTCCCAAAGAGCACCCCTTAACCCTGCTAACAGCAAAGGCGTGTCTATCTCCCTACTAACCAATGCTAAAGGATCCCTTCCCTGGTCCAAGGCCCAAACCAGGGTCCTTCCCCAGGAAGATTCTAGGTTAGTAGGTACCAGGCCTGGCACATCTCCCAGATGTTGAGGCAAAAGGAGCCCATTTAACTCCAGGTGTTAATCAGAAACTGTCTGTGTTAAACTCCCTCTAAAACACAGGAGAAGAAATGAAAACATCTCAGCCTTCCTTAATAATATGTACACTGGGTTCAGAGAGGGCATGTTGGCTCTCAGAGTGCAGGGAAGGACGAGTGCAGTTGGAGGGGGTGAGGAAGCAGATGTAGAGAAAGGAGTCCCGTTTCCTCCACTCCCATTTCTTTCAGAATCTTGCCTGGAAGGGATTTGATTTCCTTTTTCTGGGTAACCCATAAAATCCTGTGGTTGGCTTTATGGTAACTTTTCTAGGTTGCTCCTAACCCATAGGGCTGAGGGAAAGAGTAGGGCCTAAGAGGGAGACCCACTTCCCAGAGGGAATCCATATATTTCTGGCTCCTCTTCTAAGGCAATTGATGGGATTATTTAGGAACTTTCTGCACTGTTTGAAAATAGGAGCCTTTCTCTTCATGCTCGAGGTCTAGGCAGTGGTTCTCAACTCTGGCCCCTGGAAGACTCACTTTTTCAACACTCATTCCAGGTGATTTTGATGCTGGGGGCTCCCTGGACAATACATTGAGAAATAGTACCCAGAGTTCCAGAGAGTGTATAGTTTATTTAATTCACTGATAAGCTTAAGGAAAGCCATAAAATATACATGTGCTCTATACCCACACAAAATACTTTAAACCCAGGAACAGAGATCCTCTTCGGGCTGTTTTAAATCACATGTCAAAGCTTGAGCTCCATAGTCAGGTGGGGATAATGCTTGATGACTTTGCTCTCTAATTTTTAGCCCAGGTTTGAGGATAGCTGTGGGTTTAAATTGTTGTCTAGAGATTCCTTAGTGAGGGTCAAGCTAACGCAGGAAGACTAGTGGCCATTATTAAGTCTGATGGGACTCATGGCTTTGGCTGGGATTGGGAACAGATAAAGACCTCTCCTGCACATATCCAATCTAGAAATTGCCAGATACTTGCTGAGCCTTATTTTTCTATTATACTGTAGAATGAGTTTCACTGAAGTAAACAATGCTATTGTCTGTAGTGTTCATACCACAAGATTTGGGGTGCCAGCTGAATTGAAAATGTTTATTTATTAAATGCATATTTCCTTGCTGTGTAGGCATCATAAGTTAGCTTTCATGCAAAGCAGATTGCGTGATTCCTTTTAGGGTTTCCAGATCCACAGACCTTCTTGTCTTTTTCCTTCTACCTTTGGCTGGAGCTGGTGAGGGCTCAGAAAGAATAACTAAAATGATACAGGGAATAGAGGGGCTTGTTCTGAGGACCCCTCAGAAAGGCAACATCTGTTGGAAGCTTTTAACATAATTAAGTCACCAGTTCAAAAGCACTTATTGAGCAACTACTGTGTACCAAACACAGTTTGAGGTGCTGGGGATATAGTACTAAACAGAACGGATGAAAACTCTTCTTCATGGAGTTTATATTGTAGTGGGGGATATGGACAATAAACAAGATATATAAGGAAAACATATAGTATGTTAGATAGTGATAAAGGTGACCAGGAGAAAAGCAATGCAGGGAAGGGGATTATGAAGTGTCAGAGTTAAACATTTTAAATAGGTTGGCCATGGACGGCATCGCTGAGAAAGGTGGGTTTTGAATCAAGACCCTAAGGAAGTGAGGGAGCTAGCTACATGGACATGGAGGAAGAGCATGGCCAGCAGAGGGAACAGCAAGTGCAAAGGCCTTGAGGTGATATCATTCCTAGAGTGTTTGAAGAACAGCAAACTTGCAGTGTATCTGGAGCAGAAAATGGCAGGTGATGTGGTCAGAGACAAAGCGTATGAGGTTAGTGGGAGCATAGATGTCATCATCCAATCCCAAAAGACCAGAGCTGTGAGACTACCCTGAAGCACGATAGAGGTTCAGAACAATAAAACAGTAGCTTTTACTCTGTATACTGAAGGTTAAATTTACAATTGCAATAGATAACACAAGCCAAATAAACAATATCAGGAAGAGGCAGTATATAAATTCATGGATGACAGTTGCATAAAGAAGTTAAAGAAGGCTTGGGACTACTCCTAATTTTATATGATTGACCCCACAAAAGACAACTGCAGCATTTCTGACTTTTCCAAGAATCAAGAAAAGAATGGTGAGCTGGATTTATCATCAGCCTGACCCATTAGCACTATGTTAAGTCCCCAGGCATTGGAATCACAGGCCATAAAAGGACATGTTTGGAACTGTGATAGTAGCTAAAGTTCCATTGTATGTCAATCACTGGATCAGCATACAGTGGTGGTGGGAAATGTGAAAGCTGCAAGTACCAGAGGGATCCCTGGCACTTTGCAAAGCTAGTTTGAAAAGAACTTAGTGGGTAAACACAAATGGAAATTCTGTCTACCTGCTAAATTACATCATTTGCTCAGGAGAGAGGCATTTATCACCTGGTCTTCAAAGGAGCTTCCATTAACAGAATTCTGAGGCTTCTTAGGAATGGAGGGAGGTCTGGGAGGGCTTTTTGAGATGTGGAAAGTGTTCTGCCCAGAATCCCAGAGGAGACTATTTTGAAGCTCCTGCAGAGGAATTCAACTAGATTGAATTCACCTAGGTTGGAGAGATGGAGGCCAACCATAAGGAGGGCAAGGTTCCAGGCTCCATCCCCACCCCACTGAGGTGGGAGCACCCAGCTCCTGAGGGGCCTCCCACCAGCCTTGCTCTCGGGAATAGTAATTATAAATAAAGACAGTGTGCTCTCTATGAAAATGCAGCTTGCACACAGGCCCTCTTCCAACTTGATTTTCTTTCCTCCACCCAACCCTTCCATGTAGAAATCGCAGAGCCTTGCTGGGCTTCACTGACACAGATTGTGCCTCTCAGCTCAGCCAGATGCCTTCCTGTCAATAAGAAGCGGATGTAGGACAAGAGTACATGCAGGGTTTCCTCTGATCTTGCAAACTCCATTAAGTGGTTGTGATCCTATCCCAAGGGCAATGGGATGCCTCTGAATGCTTTCTAAGCAGTAGAGTAATGCGGACTTCTTCCTGTTTCTTGTTTTCATCTGCAAGGGAACCAGTGAAAGTGTGGAGCTCGCCTCTAATGAAGGAGCCTGTTGACTGGGAATGCAGGAAAAAGGGACAGTCATTCAGGAAGGATTTCTTATCTAGGAATTCTTCAGCCAGAAGAATTTCCAACGAGACCAGTGGCAGCATATGGGTTGACTTGTTTATTTTCTCCTACCCTCTGCAGAGTTCTGAGCCACCATCCGGACCTGACGACTCCCAGTCCTTGACTGCATTTGCCACACTTGCTTCTCCCAGCAGCACCCACCTGCCCATTGGTTTCAGCACCCCAGCCACCACCAAAGGCTGTTTGGATTCTTTGGCTGCTCGACACAAGATGGCTTTAAATCCTCGGAAACAAAAGAAGAAAAAAACCCTTCAAGTGACTGTAAGTCCTTGAGAGATCCAGGAATAAACTCCTGTATATAAAAAAAATAAAGATGAATTCCAGCCTTTGCAAACTGCTCCTAGGGAAATGGTATGGTTTAGGAGACCCATACCCTAAGTAGAGATGGCAAAGTCAAGGGCACCATACTGGGCTTGACACCCTAAGAAGGGTGAGCAAGTTTGCATCCATTGGGTGGGGTATCCTGTCCATTTGGAACTTATATAAAAGGGACTAAAGGCAGCAGAAACAGTGAGTCACTTAAACCTCCAGAAACTGCCGATTGGTCTAGCATCTGGGAATTCACTCAGCCCTCTTTGTAGAGGATATTCAACCCTCACCCCAGATCAGGATTCTTTTCGTTATTAATCAGATGAGACCTCTTATTGACAAATCGCAGCACTTTTCTACTCATTTGGAGGTCAGGCTTCCAGCAACTATAAACATTCAAAACTCAGTTGTTAGCCCCTCCAGAGATCTCCAAATAGATGTCACAAAGTTCTGCCATATGAATTTCTAGCAAACAGACCTAGTATGTTAAAAACATGGCCTGCCAGGTGTGATAGCTGATGCCTGTAATCCTAACACTCTGGGAGGCTGAGGCAGGAAGATCGTTTAAGGCCAGGAGTTTGAGACCAGCCTGGGCAACATAGCGAGACCCCATCTCTACAAAAAATTTTAAAAATTAGTAGGGTTTGGTGGTGTGCACCTGTAGTCCTAGCTACTCAGGAGGCTGAGGCAGGAGGATCACTTGAGCCCAGGAGTTTGAGGCTACAGTGAGCTATGATCACACCACTGTACTCTAGCCTGGGCAACAGAGCAAAACTCTTCCTCAAAACAAACAAATGTACAAATAAACAAAGCATGGCCACAGATTACACTCAGAGACTCAACAGTAAAGAGAAGTGACATCTGATAGCAGAGAGAGATGACAGGAACAATCTGAGGCCATTTAGTATTGGGACTCAAGAACTTTGCCCATCTCAACAGGTCCCTCAGGGCCACACTATATCATAATCCAATGTAATGGATCATGTTTATTATTTTTCTGAGTCAAGAAAAGGTGGATTATGTCCCATGATCCAAGTTTAAGAAGATAGGGAAGTAATGCTTTTGGAAAAGGTTTTTACTAAAAGTTAAGAATTAAAAGATGCTGGTGTTTAAAAGGAAGTGTCAGTTAGCTGGAGAGTTCACTTTGGTCAAACGCCCAATTCCCTAGCTTATCAAAGAGTGATCTAAAAAACAAAAATACTCAATTTCCCAGTGATTCTGGGCTAAAATGAAGAGACTGTAAATCAGAGCAGGAAGAGACTAAATGATTGTGTAGTACAAGCATTTTGCAGGGGAGGACGTTAAAGCACAAATAATTCAAGTACATCGCCAAAGTCAAACACCCAGGTGGTGGCAGGTCTAAGGCCAGAATCCAGTCTTCTGACTTCTAGCCCAGTCCTTTTTCCATTCCACCACATTGCCTCTAGCTTAAACATCTCAATTTCACTTTGGAAAGTGAGCAAAATACAAGTTGAATAGTTGGAGAAGCAGGGAGGCTGAGGGAAGCCCTCTGGTGGTCCTGAGAAGATCTCCTTAGTTTGGTGTCAAGGAAGGGGTGACCAATTACTAGATGCCAAACCTTATACATGCATCATCCCCTGGACACCTCACCACAAGCTTTAGAGATGAAGAATGTTGACTTTCTCCCTTATGCATAGCCTAGTTGAGAAAAGGCCTGGGCAGCACCCTCTGAGAAGGCTGAGACATCTACTTCTTCCCTGTCAGTCTCTCCCTGACACATGGGTGAATAGAAAAAGGTCTGAGATAATTTATGACACAGGGGCTTCTACCACCTTCTTCCTGCTCTGGAATTTCTTAGATCTGCAAGCTCCACAGGAGGCTTCTCCTCATCTCACGTTTATAGATGTGGACTCAGAGATTCAGAGAATAACTTGCCCAAGGTCACACAGCAAGGAAATGATGAAGAGATATGAACCCAGGTCTATCTGATCTCATTTACTCAAAAGCAAATGATTTTGAGCTGAGTCTGTCTGCACAGGCACTTTGAGTGGGAGTACAGAGTTGTATGTGTTTCTTTACATGCATGCCATAAAGGGATTACACTAAGCAAATTCCAGACGCTGCTCAGTGCAGTGTTCCTCTGACATTTCCAGAGCTGCACTGTAATTATCTAAAAACCTTGTTTATACTAAACCAATTTCAACTCATTCACTATAAGGGCTGAGCCCTTCCATCTTTTCTTTTCTTCCCTCCCAACAAGACCCCAATCCTCTTTCTTCTTTTGAGCTGGAAAGACATAATTTATGCTTTCGCTAAAGTCCCTGAAAAGAAGCCAGACAGGATTTGAATTTGGCTCACAGGTCCAGTGAAGCAAATCTGAGAAATCCAATGTTGTCAAGAGTATGATTGCCATCAGGCCCAGCAACCCTATTTTCAGATTTCTGGCCTTCCAATGTGGTTCAGTAGTTTCTGGGGTATTTCAGAGAGATCCCTGCAGCCTGTCACTCAGAGATTAGAAACCTCAAATGGGGATGAACCACTTCCAATAGGTAGAATGATTCCCAGGGATGTCTCAATGATGGATGCCATTGGAAATAACTTCCATCTTTAATAGTATTATTAGGCACCCAGCATCAAGGACCTTTTTCCTAATTTTTTTTTCCTTTCACAAACATGAAGGGATAGGCGGAGGGCACGTCAGCCAGATTCAAGCTCTTTCTTCTCCTGTTTTAGGTGAAACCGAAGCAGGAGGAGTCTGAAGAAGAAAAGATTACAACCAAACCAAAAGAAGCCAACCAAAAGAAGCTGAAAAAGGACAGTGCAGGTTGGCACATCTTCACTTTCACCCAGAAACACATGTGACAGGCTTCATTGCACAATGCTATGTGACAGGAGCTATGCACAAGAATTAGCCAGGACTGCTACCCTCAGTCTTCAGAGCTTTCCATTTAAGATACAGATGAAGGTTTCTCCATCTAAACTGCCAAATTAGTACACTTGCCACTTGGGTGAGATTTAGGTTAAAGGGTCATACCTGGATTCCTATTTTATCTAAATGAATTTCCAGCCAAAGAGGTGTTTCATTTGTAAATGTGTTTAATCCTCTCTGAGGCTAATGTACATGCTGAGCTCCTCAATGAGCCCAGATAGGAGAGTGCTGGTCAGTGACTTGCCCTTTAGCATTCTTCTTCAACAGCAGAACCAGACATGAATAATAGAATTGGCCCCAACAATCATTTTTTAATGTAGCCTTTCTCTTCCAATAGAGAGAAAAGGTCTTGTGTTAACAGTGAGACCATCTCCCATATCCGTGGGCAGAGAGAGCTTGGGCAGCTGCAAACAGATGCCTTTGGCAGCCAACATCTGTCAAATCCCCAAACAACAAATACCACCCGAGTGAAAATCTGTGTGTTTGTGTGTGTGTGCGTACGTGGATGTTGGCTCCAGCTGACGGCAAGCTAATTTCAAGCAATATTTGATAAAACAAAATCCAGTTCCACAAATTAAGTTGCACAGTTATTCATGTTTTTGCCACAAAGGATTTCACATGTGGGTTCAAAGACAGGATATTCCTAAACACATTTTCCCAGGAAAACTAACAAAACCACAAAACTGTCCTGCAAAAAAAATAGAAAGATTAAATGAGTAATCTTTTATGTTGTTTTCAGATTTATTTTTTTAATAGTTGTCTCTTTTACACACAGAGGCTAGAACTAAGTCAATACCCTTGGGGGCAGATACTTTGGTTGGTTTTCCATATAATGGGAATGGTTTGGAGCACAATCAGCTGTTCCAGCACTGTATGCTGGATGTGAGATGTGCGCTGGATGCAATATGAATATTGGTATTGGAATATCAATATCCACTAGATGGAGCTAGGGATACAGCAGATGGTGAGGGAAGAAAGGCAGCAAGGAGTCCTTTCACCTGGGGATCAAATTAAATTCCTTAGACAAAGTCCTGGAAAGGAGAGGAGCAATCTATATAACTGCTACCTTGTGCTTGACCAGAGGCCTGTTAAGGTGTTCCAAGAATTGCTTTGCATGTATATTACATAGGATTATTTTAATACAACAGAGGAGAAATTAGAAGAAAAGAGGGCCATAACTCAACCTCCCAGATAACTCCTATTGATACCTTTCTAGAAAAAAATAAAATAGAATAAAAGTAATACGTGCATACGATATGAAAATTCAAGCAGTTTAGACAAACATTAAGTAGACAATAGAAAAGCTAAATAGAAAGTAAAAATTTTCCTTCCCCCTGTCCCAGTCAGTTTCCGCAAAGGTAATCATTGTTATAAGTTCAAATTTTGCCTTTTGATATGTCTCACACCCAGCGGTGGACCAGACTATTGATAAAATGGTGATGAGCCAACCCAGGAATCAGTTCATAAAACTGGCATTTCCAATGTCCAAACTGCAGAAGGCTAATAGTGACCAAGTTACTCTCTGTCTTCTGAACAGCCAGTTCTCCATACGAGGGAATTCAGTAGCAATCAGGTACCCATTAGGCCAAGGCATAGTACTCTTATTTTAGGAAGTCAAAAACACGCATTTCTCCTTTCCTTATTTGTCTTTGGTACAGGTCTCTCAGGCCAGGAACAAAACAACAAAACTGAGATTTATGATAAGAAGACAATAGATCAGGCTCTAAACACAAGTGCTGCTGCACATCTGGGCTACCCAATGTCAGCATCATATGGAAGAAGACGGAGAAGAAAAGGATCAAGTACTTTCGGGATGAGTGAGTGTGGATCCAAAGGAAGAAGCTTTGAACAATCCAGTCGAGGGCACGGCCTGGGCGACAGAGCTGGGTACTCACCTACTGATAAGACTGACGGAAACTTCTGGCACCTGCCCTTGGAGGAGCAAGTCATGGTGCAGCCTACAACTGCACAAGCAGAAACCACCACTTCTCGGAAGTTTCTTTCAGATAAAGGTGACACAGGCAAGAGAAATGCCGGCTTTGATTTTGAAGCCAGAAAAGCATCAGCACAACCCATACCTGAAGACACAGAAGAGTCCATGGCTAGTGGTCCACTACCATGCCACAAAGAGGAGGCTTCTGGAGCTGCGAAGACAGAAACCAGAGCTTCTCTTTTACCCGTGGTGAAAAGCCTTTCTACAACCGCAAAACAGGGCATTCTCTCAGTGGCAGCAGAGGCTCAGATGTTCATAGATCCTTCTCATATCCAGTTGGAAGAGAAAGAAGCTTTCAGTCTTTGTTCACAAAATGCCCAATCCAAAATGGAGTCAGCCCACAATGTCACAACTGTCCACAAAGGAAAGCTTCCTAAAAATGCTCTCCAGGCCTTTGCAGCAAGCGTTTGGGGTATGATGGGTGGTACCAGTTATACGGCTCAGGGAGGCATTTCTGCCCAGAGGCTACCTCGCAGAAGCCTTGCCCAGTCCTTGAGGAAGGCTGAAGCTGAAGAAGTCCCCTCAGATTCGGAGAGTGTTTCAGAGGAGGGGAGTGGTTCTGAGGAGCAGCTGGCTCCTGGACACACTTTCCAGTCCTCATGGAAGCCTGAAGATGAACGAGAAGTTTTCCCAGAATCAGAAGGGTTAGCTGTGAGATTAAGCCATTTTGAGAAGCAGGTGCCTCCTGGATACTCCTCCCAGTCTTTGGGGAAGCCTGAAGCTAAAGAAGTCTCCTCAGAGTCAGAGAGTATTTCCAAGGAGGAGAGCGGTTCTGAGGAACTGGCTCACAGTCACTCTTCCCAGTCCTTGGAGAAGCTTGAAGATGAACAAGAAGTTTTGTCAGAATCAAAAAATTTTCTTGTGGACTTGAACAGCTCTGAGGAGCAGCTGGTCCCCAGATGCGCTTCCCAGTCCTTAAAGCAGCCTGAAGACGAAGAAGTCTCCACAGAATCCGATGGTTATGTTGAAAAGTACAACAGTGCTGAGGATTGGAGCAGCTCAGAGGAAGATCTGCCCCTCAAACACTCTGCCCAGGCCTTGAGGAAGCCCGAAGACCCACAAGAAGTCTCTTCAGTTTCAAAGAACCCTTCCAAAGAGGGGAATGCTTCTGTGCAGCAACTGGCTCCCAAATGCCCTTCTCAGCCCACTGTGAGGCTTACTGTTCAGCAACAAGTCTCCGCCAGCTTAGAGAGCACTGCTGCAGAATGGAGTGGTTCTGCGGGGCCTATACCTCCCAGACGCCCTTTCCAGTCATGGGTGAGCCCTACATGTCAGCAACAAGTGTCTGCAGGCCCAGAGAGCGCTGCTGTGGAGTGGGGCATTTATGTGGAGCCGCTGCCGCCCAGAATGCCTTCTAAGCGCCTGATGAGATCTAAAGTTAAACAAAAACTCTCCTCAGGTCCAGAAATTACAAGTATGGAAGGGGCTGATTCTATGGAGCTGCTGCCTCCTAAATGTCCTTCCCAGCCCTTGGTGAGACCAATGGTCAAGCAACAAGTCTCTGAAGGTGCAGAGAGTGCTGCTGTTGAGGGAAGCATTTCTGTGGCGCTGAGTCCTCCCAGACACCCTTTCCAGTCATGGGTGAGCCCTGAAGTGCAGCAAAATGTTTCCTCATTTCCAGACAGCATGGCTGTTGAGGGGAGCATTTCTATGAAGCCTCTGCCTCCTAAACTTCTTTCCCAGCCCATGATGAACCCTAAAGTTCAACAAAACATGTTATTAGGTTCAGAGGGTGTTGCTGCAGAGCCTCTTCTCCCCAAATATTCTCCCCAGTACTTCACAAATCCTCAAGTCCAGCAAATCTCAGAAAGCACTGCCATCAAGGAAGGCATTTCTGTGGAGCTGCTGCCGCCTGGATGCCCTTCCCAGCCTTTGGGGAGGCCTCAATTGCAGCCACAGATGATTACCCCAAACTCAGCAAGCACTGCTGCAGGATGGAGTGGTCCTGTGGAGTCAGTGCCTCCCAGACACACCTGCCAACCATGGGTGAATCCTAAATTTGAGCAACAAGTCCCTGCAGGTCCAGAGAGTGCTGCAGCTGAGGGGAGCATTTCTAAGGAGCCAAAGCCTACCAGACGCCCTTTCCAGCCATGGGTGATCCCTGCATTTGAGCAACATGTCTCTGCAGGTTCGGAGAGTGCCGCTGTTGATCGGGGCATTTCTGTGCCTCTACTGCCTCCCAGAATGCCTGCTCAGCCCCTGGCGAGATCAGTAGTCAAGCAACCAATCTCTGCAGGTTCAGTGAGTGCTTCTGCAGAACGGAGCAGTTCTATGGAGCCCATGCCTCCCAGACGCCCATTCCCACCACGGGTAAACCCTAAATTCAAGCAACAAATCTCTGCAGGTCCAGAGAGTTCTGCTGCTGAGGGGAGCATTTCTATGGAGTTGAGGCCTCCCAGACATCATTCTCAGCCCCGGATGAGATCAGTATTTGAGCAAGAAGTCTCCTCAGGCTCAATGAGCACTTCTGCAGGAAGGAGCACCGGTCCTGTGGAGCCAATACCTTCCCGATATGCTTCCCAGCCTTGGGTGAACCCTAAATTCAAGCAACAAGTCTCCGCAGGTCCAGAGAATGTTGCCACTGAGAAGGGCATTTCTTCAGAGCTGCCAATTCCCGGACGTCAATCCTGGTCCACTGTGAAACAGAAAGTCCAGCAAATGTCTTCAAGTGTTAACAATGCTGCTGTTGAGGCAGGCGCTTCTGGGAGGCCACTGCCTTCCGAATGTCCTACCCAGTTCTTGGTGAAGTCTAGAGTTCAGGAAATGTCCTCACGTCTAGAAAACACTGCTATTGAAGAAGGCATTTCTAAGAAATCGCAGTGTCCCGGGCGTCCATCCCAGTCGTTCGTGAAGTTTATGGCGCAGAAAATCTTTTCAGAGAGCCCTGCTGTTGAGGGAGGCAGTTACATGGATCCTCTGCCTCACGATCCTTTTAAATCATCCTCGAGGCCTAAAGTCAAGCGCCAAGTGTTCTCAGACTGGGAGAGTGCTGACCCTGAGGGAGGCATTTCCGTGAAGATGCTGCCTGTGAAGCACCCTTTACAGTCCGCGGGGAGACCTGAAGACCCACAAGAAGGTTTCTCATATTCAGAGAGTGCTCCTGTGAAGTGGAGCAGTTCTAAAAAGCAGCCACCTCTGAGACAGCTTTCCCAGGACTTGGGGAAGCTTGAGTACCAGCAAGGAGTCCCCTCAGTTTCTGACAGCTTTTCTAAAGAGGGCAAGAAATATAAAGAACAGATGCCTTCCAGATGCCCTTCTCAAGCCTTGGATGGGTCTGAATTCCAGCCACAGATTTTCCCAATGGGCTCAGCGAATATACCTGTACAGTGGAGCAGTCCTGAGGGGCACCTGCCTCCCAGTGACCCCTTCCAGGCTTTTGGAGACCGTGAATATCAGCAACACATTTATTCAAGTTCTGCTCCTGCTGAGGGAACCATTTTTGAGAGCAATGCTGGCAGCTGGTCCCTACCAAAAGTCCCAGCTGCTCCAAACAAAACCAAGAAGCACAGCCAAGGTTCTGAAGACTTCATTAAGAGCATCCTAACACCTGCTACCAAACCTGGGAAGTTTACCACTGATCCTGCCTGGCAAACATCCATTTCTGGGGGCACTGACTCTACGGAAGAAGTTCTTGAGAGTGATGGTAGAAATAATAACCGCCATTCAGATTTACGCAATGAGCCTGATGTTGAAAACCTTTTTGGAGTTCAACTGAAAAGAATCCCTTCCTCACAGAAGTATAAGAGTGAGCAACAAGATAACTTTACCCAGCTTCCTGCCTTGCCCTTGGGCCCAATCTCATCCTCTGCAGGTAGGGAACCTCGATTCAGAAGAAGCACTTCCCAGGGGCTCCTGAACACTGCAGAGAACCTCACCACAATATCTGACTTTGCAGAGAAGCAAAAGAGCAGGTCCAAATCTGAAGGCATGGCCAAGAAGAAACCTGCTTACAAGACCTCAGGTGAGACTTTTATCTTTGCAGATGGCAAGTAGGTACCAAGTGGAAGGAAGAACTGGAAATAAAGCCTTAAACAGGCCTTAAAGTTTGTTCTAGCCTCACCTAGTAAGTTGATGCTTTGATAGGGCTGGCTTATGGATTTGGGGGCAAGATAGTGCCCCATTCTAGGTTAATAGATTTGGAAGTAGTTAATTTTGAGCCTTCCCCTCTAGACACACTTCCACATTCCATAATGGACACATGACCATCTCCCCATTCCCTCTTCTCCCACTCTGTGTACACCTACATTTGGATGGAATTTGATGCTTTTCTCAAAATACTTTTATATGTATTGTGGTCCTCCCCAACACCATGTGGATTTTTAAAGCCAACTCATTAATAGAGCATTATGTTCAGACTCTCGGCCTCAAATCTTAATTTACTGTAAATGTTTGTACTCTCAAGTTTCTTCATTTACCTGAAATATCTAAGAATCCAGAGCTAGGTGATCTTTGGGGCACTAATCTCTCCCAAAACCTTTCTACCTTCACACTCACCATCACATAGTCTTGTATATGCCTGTAACCACACCTCTGTAGCCACACACCTGTGTGAGACACTGCGATGTTAAAAATACTCCAAGATTTTCCTTGGAGTTAGAAGAAAGACATCAATGGACTGAGCCTCTGGCCTTTTAGGAATTTTCCAAGCCACCTAGCAACCACTGTCCTACCCTGATTTGGGGGTGGGAAGAGCAATGGACAAGGAAAGGAAAGGGCCAGGAAGGGGACAGTATGCTCACTTTTAAGTACAGCTTCTTAACTACTCAAGGAACCCCTACCTTGCCAAGGTGTGTGGGAAGGACACAAAAGAAGGGGGCCCTTCTCTACTTGATATCTGTTTATTTTCATTTGGCAATTAACAAGGATTCCATTTGGGACATTATTATTGGTAAGCCCCAGCCAGGCTTAGGACCCTGCCTACCTCCTCCCAAAGTGTGTTTGAAGAGCATGTTTCTTTTGACTATCCATAGAATTTAAACAATAGTCAAATACAACAACAACAACAAAAATACCCTGCCTACCTTGCTTCAGTTCTAACTCTTTTCGTTCCTTTCTCAGAAAAGCGTCCTGGTCGACTGTCAGATGATGCCTGCTCAGAGCCAGCTTGGATAACCATGGCAATGCAGAAGCAGAGGAGTTTCCAGGCCCACCTTCCTATGAAAGATCCAAAAACCAAGAGCACAGCTGGAACCAAGGCTGAGACTAAGGAGCCTAAATATGGGGTAGGACCTGGGGCAGTGCAGAAAACACTCCCAGAGTTTGCTGGGGCCACTGATTAAGCTTCCATTGGGAACTTTGCCAGACATGCAGCTCCCCCTCTCTTTGGGAGCATTTATCAAGACAGGAGGACTCTTCAGGGGGAAAAGACTTGCTTTATGCTTATACAATCGTGCCCCACTTTATGCTCTTAAGGGGTTTTTAAAAAGTAGTGAATATGGAGAGTCTATAAATCAAAGCTTGCCCTAAATATTCTAGAGAAGGCTTCCATGATATTGGTTGAGAAATAAGGAGTAAGTCATTTTAAAAAACCCAAAGGTAACCACTGGGATAAGAGTTGAATGACTATTCTTACAGATATTTTATGCCTACACATATGAATATATATTTTTATAAATGGAATCAAGCCGTAAATACTATTTTTGTCATTTAACACTTCATTTCTGGGCACCTTTCCATTTCAGTACCTAACAATTTCCCTTTCTCTGATGTTTGGATTTCTACATATTGATTTGGTTTGGAGTGGCACCTACCTGTAGGTTAAAAAAATGTTCCGTGGTAGACTAGGCTAATAGTACCACACGTAGGTCAGGGATGATGGGATGACACCTTGCTCCCCTCTTATCAAAACTGCAGAAAATTGACTCAAGAAAACATATCACATTTACATATCAAGAGATATGTCTAAGTTCCTATACTTTTAAGTGCTTACTAAATTTGTTGAGGGACCACCATTTGTTGTGAGGACTTGTTTAATTCTTTGCTTTAAAGGTCTTTTCTTTTGTTTTTTGTTTTTTTTTTTTTTTTGAGACAGAGTCTCACTCTGTTCCCTGGCTAGAGTACAGTGGTGTCATCATAGCTCACAGCAACCTCAAACTCCTGGGCTCAAGCAATCCTCCTGCCTCGGCCTCCCAGAGTGCTAGGATTACAGGCTTGAGCCACCGCGCCCAGCCTAAAGATATTTTCTTTTTCATCATTAGTATCTACATGGGAGCAGGATCATACAGGCATAAGGTCCACTTTGGTTAAAGCTTTTGTCAGGAGGAGATACACTAGCATACATAAACTCATGAATTTAGACCAGTTATGGAGAGGTTAATTTGAAAAAGCCTAGCCTAAAACTTTGAAAAGACCTACAGTTATATCAGTTTCTAATACCTGCAGTGCTTGAAGTCATATGTTGCAAGTTTTGAAAAGTAGAAACCCCATGGAACTCACATCAATGAGCTGATCAGATTTGTTCATAACCACCACATTCTGTTAGCTTGCTGTTAAGTGCTGGTAAAGTGCTAGGGAAAAGATTGCTCTCCAGTTAACTAATTCTCATGTTAACCTGCTCAGACTGTTTGTATATATAATTAGACAACTTTTTCTTTCAGGCCTGAAAAGTGATAAACTTGAGCTAGCTTAGGTTTTGTGAACCTAAATTCCAAACCAAGGGGCTCAGTGCTATTTCTTTGCTTAACGATATCTGTATCCAGTCTCTTTCCTTTCAGTTACTGTTGAACTCATAATACCCAGGACAGGGCTTGCAACCTATGGTCTTCTGAATAATTTGCTGTTTTTATGTCAGGACTTATAAGCTTTCTGTTTTCATTTTTGTATTAAAGGGAACTGGCCCTGCAAATGAAAACCAAGCAAAAATGATTTTAACTTCTGATGTCCCTAGACAGAGGAAGACAGCACAGATGAAGCTACCAAAGTCTACCAAATCAGGTAAAAGCACACACCCTGACATCCCCCCACCCCCCAAAAAAAGAACAGTCCTGGCAGAATGTTGTGAAACTTTTGCACTTTCAAGCTCAGGTAATACATGTCTCTTACCCCTCAAATCAGCTTCACGATTCTCTCGTGGCTCTTTCATTAGCTACAGATATCAGCTTGTTTTAGGAAAATCCAATTATTATGACTAATTTAAGTCTAGTGTGTAACTTTCAGAGGGTTTTCTAGTCTTTCACTTCATCAAAGCAGCTGTCTAGGCACAAAACTGTGGTCACTCACTAAAACATTCTTGTGCCTGGGTAAGCAAGTGGAAAATACCAAGTCACTTTCCAGTTCATAGCAAAGCAGTATTTTCTCACCTTCTACATCCCCGATGAAGCTGTTGAAAATAATTCACTCTAAAGGCCCAATGGTATTGAATTGTATTTAATTATTTAAAAAGCTTCTTTCAGCCCCTCTGTATTCTGAGCAGGGATGTGAGAGGTGGGGAAATGTTGATGGCTGAAAAAATACTGTGCTAAGATATAATAGAATATGATCTTATCAGTAAGAGTTGTGGGCCAGAGGGACTTTTTTCACCCAGAGCAGGGATGAGGGAAGGATGGATTTATATTGAACCATCTTTTCCCTCTCCTTTAATCCCTCTCAGGAAGAAATTAGACTAGGAATCCAGGAACCCATTATGTGAAATAGCGGCAGCTGACCTGCTTGCAACTATTAATGGCCTCACAGGCACTATACTACTGTTGTTTTTCAACTCTCAGTGTGCATTAGAATCACAGCGATTTAAAAAGCAATTAGAGCTTTTTAAAAAGTGCCTATGGCCCTGGCTCCATCCCTAGAGATTCTAAGTCAGTTGCTTCAGGAAACCTAGGGGACGTTGTTATTTTTAAAAGAGCCCTAGGTGTTTCTAATGCATAGCCAGGATTGAGAACCATCAGTTGAGTCTGAGCCACTGAGTAAATCAACCATAAAGCAGGATGAGGGGGAGGGAGTGGAATTGGGGAATAGGGTGGTAGTCAACTTGGCGGAGGTTGTTGGTACAATATTGTTTAGCATCGACTTTTACTGGGTGCATCTATTGAGTTATCAGTCATTTCATTTCACATGACATCGTGAATTGGCAAAGCAAAAATAATATTGCTTTATTTGAAATTTTAGAAAATGAGCAGATACAATATGTTTCCCCTCTGGTCTCAGTTCAAAAGTATAAGACCATCCAGTAGTAATTGTCCAAAGATTGGCAGTTCCAGCTGTAGGTATTACCTCTCAGGCCTTCCCCTATTCAGGTCCCTGTGGCCATAGCTGTGTTGATTTTACCCATTTGACATTGCCCATGCACTGACTTTTAGAAGCCTGGCAATGAAGGGAAAAGGAGTTGGAAATCTCTAAGAGCAGAGGGATCAGAGGAAAGCTGAGAGGAGGAAACCTTTTATTGCATCCCATAAACAACATACCCCAATATCTCTGGGGTTTCTCACTGCTTGTGTGTTATTTGCTGCGGTTCCAGTTGGACTTGAAGATCAGAAGAAACCACAAGTACCTACTATGGGGAAAGAAACCAAACGATCTTCAACTCTCCCAACTACATTCCAACAGCGGCTGGTTAAGCCGGTTAAGCCCGTTGAGCCCATTGAACCTGTCTGGTTCTCCATGGCCAAGAAGAAAGCCAAAGCATGGAGCCACATGGCAGAGATCTGCAATGAATAGCTCCTGGGTGTAGTCTCAGCATTTTAAATAATTGCCAATAGCTGTATTAATTCTATGTAGTGATCTCTTTACTCTTACCATTTTTTATTAAGCAAAAAAGCCTTAGAAATGGGAATTAAAACATAATTATTTGAATGAAATAAATGCCATGAATGCCTAACCTTCAGTACAGTCACTGCCAGCATCCAGAAACCCAGCATTTCCTCAATAAAAACCATGGCAAGTGTTTGCACTGCTGTAGAATTGCAAAACCTTTAGCTTTGGATAATGTGCTTTAGAAGGGAGAAAGCAAAAAACATTTTGTCAGAGCAACTAAAAGGTTGTCATTTCCCTTGACCAAATAAAGCAATTCTGATGGAAACATTCAGATAATTTGGCTCAAGGATTGACTTTTAAGTTTCATAAGCCTAAATAAATGCTTCAATTATTCGGTTGTTGCTCCAAGCTTTGCAAAGGCTCCTAAAAGAGGTGGTGCAAGTGAAAATTCTGGGTCTCCAAGAAAAATTTTGCACAGGCATTCTCTTCCCTGAATCAGTTCACTACCCCTTGAAACACCTTCCCTGAATCCCTGGGCGCCCCACTCCCCGCAATGCTTTCACCTTGGGTGACAATAACACACAGAGCACTTATACAGAGTGCCCTCTTTGCACATGCCCCAGGTCAACCTGTCGCTGGCCTGGCAGCAGTGAGCACTGCCTGTGAGACAGAATGCTTCCTGGGGATGATTGTACTCCTATGGATGGTTAGTCCATCAGTGTCTGGCCTTTTGCCCCAACATTACTGTGACCCTCTCCAACTGCCCAGAAATTACTCCTTGTTGTACGTATCCTGTTGCTCTACAGACACCAAAAGCTGTCCTTTCCATCAGGCAGATGGCAAGCTCACCGCCTTGATGCAAGTCTGGAGCCACTAGAGAGCTCCCTTTCCCTCTGGCTCCAGCCTTCAGGTGGGTAACTCCATGTAGCCCATCTTCTAGTCCCTTCCCCTCAGGGTCTCTGCTTCATAAAGTTTTAGCCCAAAGTAAGACCGCAATCCCAAAGCCACAGAGAAATGAACTTTTTGCTAACTGAAAGCCTTCAGTGATCAAATCAGTCTTTCCCCACCCTCATTCCTAGAGGCTGGAGAGACTCCACCTCTCTGTGACCCACTCACCCCGAACCATGGGAAGAGGGAAGGCCAAAAAGGGAGAGTGGGAGGGGAAGATTCAGGATGAGAGCGATGATCAGCTGTGAGGAGAGAGGGCAAGTCCCAGGAAATGTTGACGCCTTCCTTTCCATCCTGCCATTCAGTCTTTTTTTTTTTTTTTTTTTTTTTTTGTAGCACTGCCTCCAGTAAAAACTCCCAGGCTGTGTAGTGATGACATAGGCACCTTTACCCC